>JAQFZG010001017.1:0-24453 GCA_034695465.1 Entomobrya nicoleti | reverse complement strand
CTTTCTTTAGATTCCACATTTGGGTGCTGGAGTGCCTGTTGCCATGGCCTTCAGCACCCAGCCCTAAAATACATACATACATACACATACATATAAAAATGACTAGAATCGAAGATTTTCAAAGTAACAATTTTATCGCGTAAAAACCTCGCATTTTATCGATATACAGTAGCTTGCAAAGTGATGTCTTGCTTTTATCTGTAGCATTCTCACCTGTGCGCATATCATAGTATATCAACACCTAACTCGTTTTAACATGTCAATAATATGCTGTTATGTGGAAACGTTTTTCAGCAAAAGTTAATTATAGGAGCTGTGGAACCATTTAGACACAGTGTCTGGTTTTTGATGTGTGCATATATGTATGAGTTTTAGAAATAAGACTTTTAATCTATCTTTTTTAAATTGCAAATGACAGGAAAGTAATTTAAATAAAGGTCTTTTCGAGCTATCAATACACTTAAAAATAGAGTTTCGAATAAACAGATTTTAATATATGGCGAAAAACTTGTCACACGTGTAATTTATTTGACGTGTTTCTGCAAATGAAATGGATATTATAAATCTGACTACCATGCGCTTGAATAAATTTTCAATACGACCTGTGGTGACATGAGTAATAGCATAAATGTCTTTAAGTGAAGTCACAAACAAGGCTTCTCCGGTACCCAGTAATTGCAATCACTTTAAAATTCTACTGTGACATACACAATTTTTTCCCAAGAATGTCTGCTTAAAAAGAGCTTTACTAAAATCAAAATAAAACCTTTCACCTCCAAATTGCATTATACTTCAAGTGATTTTGTAAATTTCACGTGCATATGTGGCTTGTGAATGTTTTTTTTGGTTGATAAAAGCTCTTTACAATATAACTTAATTTATCGATGTCATGCATTCCAGCCGACATATGCACAATATTGACAGGCACAGCGGTTTTTGATAAATTTAATTTAACCAGCTATAACCTAAACAATTGTACACTGTGGCAATGCTGACTACATTATATAGTCGAACATGCCGTAAACATGTCAATTTAAGGCTGTAACTGTTTGGCGTATTCCTGCTGCCAAATGCATCTCAAGCAATAATTTCTTTTAATTTATGCGATTTTATTACAGTGCTCAGAGATTCCATATGGACGATGTTTGTAGTCACGTGGTATGTAGAAACTCTGAAAACGTGATATGTACATGGTCATGTGATGGGCAATCTGATATTTTACTTTTGCACAATGTTTTAGAAAAAAAAGTATTGGTCATCATATGTTCCAAATGTACAAACAGAGCGTCTGGTTTAAGCTACTTTCAAAGTAGATGAATATTTTATTATTTAAAACTTTAAAGTTCCGAAGTCATTGATATTTACAAAGGAGTGTTTCACTTACACTTTAATCTTAAGCTATGCTAAGTAGATAACAAATATTATATTTAGGAATTATAATAGTTTCTAATTGCGCTATTTTATAATACTAAAGTTCTTACAGTTATTAAACTGTTTACGAGTGAAGACACTACAATGACGCATGTTTGATATACCTTATCGACCAAAATATGGTTTTCAGGTGAAACTTTTTTTACTCTCATCAATGTAAGATAGCACCTGAAACAAAAAGACTGAATGAATGAAACTAGTATACATCCTTTACATGTAAGTTTATACACAGTGTAGAATAAATTTTCAAGTGTTTAAATTTAATTATACGTTTTAAATTATCAACGATTTATTATAACATTTATTTTTACAATTGCCACTTAAATAACAGCCAAACACACCACACTAAAATAAATATGAAAATCTGGATTGGTTTTTTAAAGGGTTTGTCTGTATAAAGCTCACATTCGTAAGTGTAATTTAAAACTAAATCTTATTGAAAAAAACTGCAATGTGTATGAAATAACATGATTTTTCACAAGGATTTCATTTGAACAAAATTTAACTCCTTTTTGTATCATGTATTGTGAAAAGAGTAAAACATGTAATCGGATTCACAAAAGGTTCACAAAAAAGGACAAAAACTCACTTCACTAATGAATGTACATCGGATGCATAAATGTTTGTGAAAATTTCATTCCATTTCAAATGCATCAAAAAATGTCCTTTTAAAATAGAGAAAATTAGAAAAAAGCGTTTACGTAAAAGAACTTTCTCTTTAAAAAAAGATTAAAGACATGAAAAGAGATTACATTCGTTTGAGTCGTTCAAAGAGTGCATCCTTTGTATTCGGACTCCATTAAGACATTCACCATTTCTCATATTGAACAAATCTTATGATAAATACGCCTTACAATAGTTCTTAAGATATATTAAAGATCCTTCTCATCATATAATAAGAAATATCTAAAAAAGATTAGAATCAGTCAGTTGTAAACATATCTTTTTATTGATGTTGGTTTACTTCCTATCAAGTCGCCTTAGTACATTTCGTAATGAGTTACGAAAGTTTTTCCCAAACACACAGTACAGAACCATGTTAACGGCGAAGTTCGTATTGAAGAGCATATTGGCCCATGGTTGAAGTCCTTGTAAGATTTCACTTCCCACATGTGTTCCACGAGCAATCTATATAAAAGTAATCACAAATGGACGTCATGCATGAGTAAAAATTGTAAGAGGAATGATCAGTTTCAGAACATGCTGCAGTTTTGGGCAACTTATTTTATCTCGGTACTCAGAATGCATTGTGGCATTGTAATATGCAAGTCTATGTATCAGTCCAAATCAAGTCATCGTATACAGTTTCGAGTGGACTAGCATTAAATAAATGGATGCAAAATTTAATTTTTGTCAAGCTTTGTGAATTTCCAGTTGACATATTTCTAGCCAAAAGTAAAATTTTCCCGATTCAATTCACATATAAAAAAAACGATTTCATAGTGCTACTTGCTACTACTCTTTGGGTTTTTTACGGATTTATTTGAACTGTGAGTTTCTATGATAATTGGGCGATTTTGGACTAGACTTTTGTCCACGTATGTATACAATATAAATGAAAAGTCAATAAAGAAAACCATCCAAAAGTTAATTTACACGGATGGGAATTATGGTAACTCATCATGACATATGCAATGTTATTTTTTATCTGCCTAAACTCCAGCTTCTATGCTATGTTTGGGCCACGGTTCAGGACACTCATGAAACTTTTTCAATGTCATGAAACAACTTCACAAAAATTCTCACGAACTCTCATGAATATTCAATTATTTGACAAGCAAAAAATACACAACGGACCAACATTTTTCACTTCTTTTAGCCTTTTTGGAAGCAAAACCTTATTTCTTACAACAAATGACCAAAAATATTTTCGTTTAATTCCCTGTATAAACTGCGTACATCGAATGACGTGCAGAGGTAGATTTAATCCCAGAAAAACGCTAGAAACCAGCAACAGCGTTTTGGTCACCCGAGCATCCGAATATTCAAATTTTTGCTGTGTGGCCTTCCTATCAATCTTGGAAACTGGCCTTATCATCACTCGAACAGTGTCAACGTATGCCAATGGTATTTTTAAAATTTGAAGACAGTCCTTTACTCGATGCTCTATCGGTGAAAGAGAAATTTCCTGTTCTCGCTTTATCACCTTCTTTACTTTCGCATCCTTACTTGCTAAATTATATATTAGCGAAGCTGCAGTAATTTGACGACGTTGTCTCCCCAACTCACATACATTGATAGCAGTCTTTAAGTTGAAATAGGCAATAATGAAAAATGGGATTATCAAGGTGATTGTACTGTCAACATAGTTGGCTATCTCAGAGATATCGTAAAACCGTTCCGATACACTACACACGTCTACAGGTCCTGATGATAGTTCAATCTCAACCACTTCTGCGATAATCCATACGTAAGAAAATGTGAGCAAAGCTAAAGCGATTATTCCGCAAATGGTAAATTTTGCTTTGCTTTTTCTGCAATGGTGAACCCTCCCTAATGGATAGTAGACCACAAGATATCTCTGAACTGAAAATGCGACTGTTATATAAACCGTTACGAAACACGTGACCTGACCAATGTACATGATCAGTGGACACACAAGTGGATGTGTGATTATGTGGCCGACATTAGCCTCTAGCCACACTATAAACAAACTGAAAAGAAATCCAGTGTCACTCACAGCCAAAGCTGATAGATAATAAGAGGAGGATTGCCTACGATAATTTGATTCCATTAGGAATACGAGTAGAGAGAGAAAGTTTCCAAGTACCCCAACAAAGCAAAGAATAGGAGTGTAGTATTTTTCAACAATTATTCCCGTGTAAAACATCCTGAAAATATAACCATTATAAATAAATTAATACCATTTTATAAACTAATCAAATAAAAGTAACGTTTAACGAACCTTTCCCAAATGTTTTCAAAAGTTAGCAGTCTTGCTTGAGTTTCAGTCTGGGTAAAGTTGGTTAGATTATTCGCAACCAAAGATATCGAGTCCATATTGTCAGCCTTAAGATCCCACTGGCATAGAAACAGAGTCCAGCAGTCTTGCTCGCCTCGCAGTCAACGAGATACTGTGTCTGCATGAGAAGCCGCGAGACCTTTTTCTGCTTTCTCTCACATATGCTCAAAAAGTAAAAGGTGCACTACAGGAATGAATATCAGATATAAACGCAGACGGTGAAAAAAGCTTTACAAAATACGGTGGTATATTTTTGTGCGGTGATGGTTGTTTCAAAGTCAATGTCCAGTTTTTAAAGTAATCAAATAAATGGCTTCTCAGAAATTTTAATGACTAAGTTTTAATTATCGCATTTGCACTTTCATTGACGTCAAACTGTTTATCAAGTAAAAGAGAATACAGTTTTAACGGTTAGATAACCCCATAAGTGTGCAATCAACATGTGCAACAACAATTCATCAAAAATCATCCATACTAATTAATTAAGCAAAAAGTTACAGTCGTTTGAAAACCTGTCTCGAAAATGGCGTCGACTTTTTAAACAATACTTTATCAATGGCTGCAGTTTCACTTGTTCAATTTCACTTTCACTTTACAATTGTTTATAAGTTAAAACTAGTGCACTTCTGTTCCCATACTAATCCACGGATAACTATGAATGCCACAACCTAAAAAAATACTTTTGAAGTGGAATGGAATTGGTTGCATGTTTTCAATAAAGAAAATCAACTTTTTGAGACCATTTTTCTATTTTTATGTTATAAACCCCTGATGAGGGATCGAGGTCGACGTTCCGTCAATAAAATATTTGATTAAACACTCGTTGTATTTCCAAAAGATATTTTACTCAAAATTTAAGACATTGTTAGGTTTACTTTTCTTGAAACTTCTTTTTTGTGCATTTGTCAATTCGTTTGTTTTGTCAGGCATCTACTCACAATTCAAATTATTCAGAAAGTATGATAACGTTTTAGTGAGTCAATATATGCTGATGACGTACAAATCAAGCGTGCGAAGTCAAGAACATTTATTGGAATTTACATTATGTCGCTACATGAAAGGGTAACTGTATTCCTCTGCAGAATAAGTTCTGCTGGTGTTACATGAAAAAATGCAATGTTGCTGCATACAAAACATTCAATTTTTCTGTACACTGTTCCAAATCTTTTCTTATGGAATCAAAGTAAAAGTAAATATTTTTAGATGTACGATGAGTCTTATAAAACCAGTAATACGTGCAAAGTTCGTGTACAGTATTCTGCACGTTTTTGATCATGTGTTCAATATGTTGCGGGAAAGTTGAAGAAAATCGTCCATTATGCACTTATGGCATAGACAGAAGTTTTTACAACAATTGAAGGAAGATATGTTTACTTTATTTGTGTTTGTGAGCTCTTATTTCCATACTTAGGGGAAAAACATGAAGGATCAATTATAACGATATTAATAAGAACTAATATAATTCATCATAAAATCATTGAGATCTACAGACTACAAATATATTTTACAAATAGTATTTTTCATTTCTATTTATTGCAATTTCTTGTTACTTTTCATGGCTAAAGTAAACATCAACCAGAAAACCATTAAACCAAACAATAAATGCATAGAACATTCTCTTTAATTAAATTATGCACTTATCAATAATGCCTTTTATTAAAATATTTAAGGGAAATAAAGTTTAGCAACAGGAACGTAGGTTATGGAAATAAACCATCCGGTAAAGCACTATATACTTATTAAATTTTTATTACTCAGGAAGTCGACAAATGCTTGCTAAAATACAAACCAGTAATTTTCTCCAACAAGTAAAAATTCATAGTGGGCATTTAAAATCAACTTAAATTGCTGGAGGCATTCGCATTTATTAGCTTCACATTTTTCGCTTTACACCAACTTCTGAATGAGGGAACAGCTTCTTTGAAGCGCACATTAAAAATTAATGTATCGTAACGCATAGTTAAATTTCTACATCCGGAAAAAGAGGTTGTTACGTGTACACCATCTTTTGAAATAATAAGGATACACCATAATTTTTCTTACGGAAGGTTTTTTTGCTGAAATGTAATATCTTGACAAATCACAGAGATCCTACTGGAAGGTTCCAACTTTCACAATCCAGCGATTTCGTCACCGTTGACGGATGTAAAAATTCGTTTGTCAAACTAAAAAACCAAATACCGTGTTAATGTTTCTTGCATTAAAAATGTATTCTTATGTTATACATATATGCCAGGTTTTTAAACGTCACCATCTCATCAATTTGTTCATAATTTGTGGGGAAATTTTGCTTTTAGCAGTTTCTTCAGAATATTCCTAAAACGGATCCCAAGGTATCTTCAACAATTTCGGTGGAGTAGTCCGTATATGTAAATATATATTTCATAAACAGTAAAACTCGAGCTTTTTTATTCAAAGGTTTGGGATATAGCTCAGTAATGTATCCTGCTATTAACAATTAGGCAATATCCGTTTGTTGCTACATGCTCATACAAGCTGTGTAAATGTGTACAATTCAACCAACTTTATGAACCTAATTAGAATCGCAACATAATTCGCGAAAAAGGAAACACATTTACCTTTATATCGAATTAATTAATTACTTTTCAAACTGCATAAAATTCAGAAAGTTTTTTCCAATAAAATTAGATTAGACAACTTTCCATTTACTGCAGTTTACAACTTTCACCAAACTTTCTTTCCAGGACCGAAAAAACGATGTTTTAATTAAACTCTACAGTACTATTGAGCTACAACCAGTCCAGCATACCTGATGTGACTTTGACTAATATACAAAAATGATTACACACTTGAATCGTGACAAAAAAACTTTGCATATAAAGCTATCAAAAATATTGTTCTAGTTTTTCTTTCTGTGAATCCCTTTCATAGTATGTTTATCAAAAGCTAGTAGTTTACATGAGCGAATTACAGACAGTATAAACCTTGTGTACACGTGTAATTTTACCTATATCTATCAACGTATTAAATTGAATGTAATTATTATAATATAAGCATTACAATTACAACGGTCTTGGGCCATAACAACAAATTTGTATTGGTTGGAGACTAGTAATTCCAACATCAAATCCTCAAGTGGATAAAATTTAATGAATTATGTATAACCATTCCCTTTGGTAAATTTTTTTGGTTAGTAATCAAATCCAATTCATACGGTGGTCGTCTAATTTTGTGAACGGTATACTTGCTTAGAAAATTTGTACTGCATTCATAATTTCACGAGTTAATTTAATTAATTTAATTTAACAGAATTAATTATTCTTCCCGCATTTAAGTCTGAATGTTATAAAAAAAAGTTTAAGTTACAGGTCGACATTTCTGTGGAATTCTCTGCCTAATAGTATTGATGTAGAAAAGGGGTTTGCAAACTTTATAAGTGTTGTTAAGATTTTGTGAAACTGTAAAATGTAATTTAATTAATGTCAGTAGAAAATAGTAAATTTTTATTGTTATGGAGTCACCTATGTGACAACAGAACATTCTTTGTACTGGACATGGCAAGACTCTCGAATAAAGATCAAATTCAAATTTGCAACCATTGAAACACGGTTAGTTGCAATCTTGTTGATGCAAATTGCACCATACGAGAATATTTCTTTTTTTGCATCTGTCAGTTTGTATGTTACCAATTCTTACACAAACTGGTTCATTAAACGAAAATGAAATGAAAATCTGCAAGACGAATATGGTCTTGTGAAAGACAGAACCAAGGAACAAAAATGATCATAACAAAAATGGGCTTGAATTTGGGTCGTCGTCGTGAATGGTTTTCATTCAATGTTTGCAATATTTTTACTTCAAATAAGGATTCCATTCCAACAATCAGCATGAATACAATTTTTTAGCCTGTGTCAAATTTGGTTTGCAAAACCCATATTCAAGACTAAAATACTGCTGAATGTGAATGAATGGAAACTTCGAAGAAGCCGAGTCTATAAAATACAAAATAAGATTACCGTTTTGGAACGAAGTCTCAGCGAATCCAGTTTTCTGAGAAAACGAAATCAAGTTCATAATTCAATCTCTACAGAACTATTGAATGCTTATTGTTCAAGATCATGCAACAAAAAAATTCAAAATGAGTATGTAAATGTGGAATAGAAGCATATGTTAAGCAATAAACAGTCTGGACCTTGTCAAAATTATTCTACAAAATATACATGTTGTATGATCTAAATATCCTCAAAACTTGCATGCACGCAATAATAATACTGATAGCGTTATGAAAAATTCTTTTGGGATTTTATTTTTTTGTGTGTGTAGGCTTTGTTATCAGTGGAAAATAAGGCTTATCTTTCGGTGAATCTACACGAACGTACATAGAAGCAAATACGGTCATGTTTATTTGCACGTTTATTCTACTGCTCCATCAAAGTATTAAACGGGATCTAGGGATTATCATAACTACATCAATATAAAGAAGTAAATACCAAGAAATATTAATATATTTAATGCATTTTATTTCAGATTGCAAAAGATGGTCTATCTATAAATCCTAATAGCAATGCGAATAAAATTTAATCCTAGCATGCGATTACCAACTTCCAATACTGAAGTAGATAAGGATTACTGTAATCTGTGATTATGAGTAAAACCGGGTTTTGATAAATTTTGCTAATCATAAAGTTGATATTGCTGTTATGATGAAAACCCATCTAATATTATTAGTAAATATTTTCTGCATTACCGAAACGATTTAATTTAGGGCAAAATGATATAAAAGTAAGGCAACCCTGTTCAATTAAGATGCGCATTATTAAACGAACCCTGAGTTAATTCTTTTCTGTTAAACTTATGGTTATTGGGCTTTTGGTAATATTTTCGTATATGCATTCGACTGCGTAATTATTTTAACAATTTGTACATTCAAGATGCACCAGTACGCTCATGTAGTTCATTAACAGCCATTTCCCAACAGGATTACAAGTGTAAGAATACGCTTATGAAGGGTTTCACAAAAGTAGATTGAAATATTTCACTCGAGGTTTCGAAATTAAATCAGTTTATTCATCAACAGCACACTACCGAACGTATCAAATCAAAGAATTGCGGTTACGAATTCAACCTTTAAACCATTTTATTCAGAAATGAACAGAAATGTCAAGGAACGTCTATATTTATGTCAATAGCTTTTTAAAAGTGAACCTTCAATTTATAATGCATTTAAAATTAAACGTGTGACGCAATTTGTATTCAAAATTGAAATTGGATAGAAATACATTCCATCAGAAGTTTTTACATGATTTCGAAAACTTTTAAATAAGGTTCTGGTTTATATTTTAGTTGTAGGTGTTCAATTTCATTTAAAATGAAACCCAATTGCACTTTCCATCTTGTTTGACGTAAGCACGCTATTTCCTCCTGAGAAAAGTATTGTATGCATTTCCTGTAAATTTACAGTAAAGGTAGCAAAGGTCATTCATTCATATATGTAATTGATTACTGACTACAAAATACCCCATCAAATAGTTTTACCATAATAGAAAAAAGTTGTATACATTGTTGACATAATTTTGAGTAGGAAGATATTTACTTGTTCTATAAAACATCAAAAATGTATTTATTTATAATAATTGCATCATGCACAATACACATACGGATATGCGATTCCAATTTACAGATCATGCATTCATATTATAAAATGTATGCATAAAATCTGTTGCCCACTCTAGCTAGCCTTATGCTGAGATTTTCCTTGAGTGGTATAGTAATACAACAACCATTCGGTAAGCTAGTCAGCATCCATCATCTTCGCTCTGCCGCTCGCCATCAACTGACTCCTCATTCAATGAAGCATCGTGTACTACCACTTTTGTGAATTCAACTTTCTCTATGTTGTACTTTATCCATGAAAATACAGTAAAGCTCACGGCACGCGTAGGTCGTCTTAAAATCTTGCAAATTCATTCTGACAAGATTTTTTATGCATGGCTATTATGTATATAATTTATTTTGTACGTTTACTAATATCAAGACAGGGAATCTCATGATTTTATTTTTTCGCTAGCACGATTTCATTTGTTAGAAATATTAACAAAAGGTTCAAGGTCACAGATACATTTTTTTTCTGGATTATTTGCAGCAAAAATGTAAATTAATTAAATCATGACTACTATTAAACCTATTGAACATTTATGCGTTCACGCCTAATCTTGCATTTTTTTGAATACTTTTTTGCTGCCATATATTCTTGGCCAGTCGACCTGATCGTATTTATCAAAATGTAATAATGAATATACGGGGTCTAATCAATGCATTTCGATATCATTATTTCGAAAGTTATTGGCATTATAAGACTCCTTTTAGAAACTTGTTGCCATCACGTGAGCATCTTGTTCAGCAGCAATCTGAGCAGCCAATGTTCTTGAATCTCCAACGAGAAAGTATATTGTCCATTCCAAAGCGACTTTCTCCTTGCACTGCAGTAGCACAGAAGTATAAAATCCGCATTTAAATTCAACGTTAAAAAATCAGTTTTCTACCTTTCAGTATTTGAAATTTATTTCTTGGTTTTGTGAAAGGAATGTATTAAACTAAAAACGAGTATTTACTATTGAGCTTTTTATTGAAACCAGTCAAGTGTTGCCTAGAGTGTGTCATATTTAGAAAGAGTTCTCCGAAGCAGAAGTTAACCCTACGCGGAAGCGATCATTCAAGTGGCTGAATGTTAAATTGACCATGCTTGAATCAATTCTAAAGTTAGAAGGACGATTTATTTTGAAACGCCTTAGAAGTTACAATTAGCCTGTTCAAAATTTAAACGCAGCAAATAGGTTGTGGAATTGGCTACAAACTCAAAGCTTAACATGTAGCTAATTCTGAGATATATTTCAAAACATATTGTTTAGTAATAAATGCATAGTTTCACTGTATTTTTCACTGAAACCAAATTTTGCCGCAACAATTTTCTCATGTGGTACGTAATATTGCTTAACATATGTTCGGTTCATTAGATTTATAATCTATATTGCATTTTGCATTGAAATTAGATACTGCTTATATGATTGTCGCTTATACTGAACAGATTAGTTTTTAAGTTCAAAAAATAGCCTATCATACGTAGCCGATGTATCGAAATTCATCAAAACGATTCTGCATAAAAGTTTCAGCAGATGTACTATACAACAAATACATTTATTGAAAAAATGATTTCGGCAATGTTGGATATTTCTAAAACATGAGGTATTATGATATAAAATTAATCCTTCAATTCCTTGAACTGCTCCACAAAATGCCTTTGAGTAATGAGTAAAATATGGTTTTATCCAATGTACCACATGAGTTCCAGTAATTGAGAACTAAAAAAGCAATCATTACAGGTTTTTTATGGTTTTGTATTCGGCGGACTTTAATTATAAGCTCTCTTTCTTTGTTGTTAATTATTTTGAATGCCTAATAATAGTTTGACGACCAAGAAATGTATTATCGTAGTTTCTACAGAAAATAGCGTTGCACGCAAGAAAATGGTGGATTTATAATTATAAAAATTCGCGGAGGACTTGAATCCAATGCCATATAATTGACTGTATGCTTATGCTTATATTATTCTTTGCCATCTTACTAAATTACTAAATTTCATGTGCTAAGGCAATATTTATTCCATATTTTGAAGTTTACATGGTAAATCGCCTAACAAACTTGTTATTGCATGGTTACACCTGTTTGAAAATATATTCTGACTATTGGAATGCTTTATTTATAAAATATTTATCTGACAAAATCCCAAAATCGGATAGATACAACAATATTTTTAGGATACATTTGCTTTATAAACTTTTGACTATTATTACTGAATTTTTTTAGCAAGTACCTAAATTCGTTAAAGAATATTAAAGAACCTTTACGAAATGCACATTTTTGGGGTTTTCATTTCATTATGCAGATTTCTCAAAAAGAAGTCTGGAAAAAATCTTTCAGCGACAGGATACCACATAATTTTCAAATACTAATGCCGCGCAATATCAAATTAAAAACCTATTGACTTTCTTACTTTCACCAGGGCTATACGCTTACAATATTGCTGAAAGCATATTATATCTCAACATTTCAGTCTAGTCTCTGATAGCTCCTCTACCGACATCGCTCTGATCATAATTTTTCGGATACTTTTCTAGCTCCTAGTAGTTTCTTTAATGTTAGATTAACCAAAACATGTTTACACCTCCTACATAACTTAATGGGCCAAAAATGCAATTTTATACACTTCGTAAGTTCCGCAGTTGGTTGTAAAGAGAACAGATCATAACTTGCAACTAGTTTCCAGTATATACATTTTTTGAGTATACGATAATGTATATTTTCACCAATTTCAGCAACAAAATGTACGTTTTTACCATTATTTTGCTTCATGTTATATACAAAATCATAACACCACGTTAAAATCCGGTCTTGTAAAAACGCAGTTGCTTTTGACGAGTGAAATTTGTGACCTTTTTCAAATCTTGTTTTAGATTTGAAAAGACCTTAACATCGTTGACTCAAAGTGGCATGCATCTGTTGACGTATTAGTCGTAAGTTGAAGCAAAAAATAAGATTACATGTCATGTAAAATGTCAAATAACTACAATGTCATTGAGCACAAGCACAAAATATGCATATATAAATCCATTTTAAGTTTTTGTCGTTTTGTGAAAACAATTGCAAACCAACCAACACATCTGTTATGGAAATAAGATGGGGCATGCATTGAAGCGAACATGAAAAGAAATGGTTGGTTTTTTATGTGACTTAACAGCTAAGGATGCCAATTCAGCACGGAAGATATTGTTTGATCGTTTTTTCTATTGTCGTGCAGATGACACTTTGAACTGTGAAATAACAACTAACGAAATAAAATGTGAATGCATATATTCATGATGAAAGTGAGTATATCACGATGAAAGCAGGTATAAATAGATTGAAACTTCAAATTTGGTGTTTTATGAAGACAACACAAATAGATTTTGAGTGTTTACAAAACAAAATGGGATCTGAAACCACAAAATGGGATGAAACATCAAGGCCGACCCAAACAATCTTTTTTTGAGGTAAAGAACTCAATTTTAAACGACCTCAAAGAACTATATCTAATAAGGTTTATTTCTAGTACGGAAGATCGCAGGTATAATAGACTAAAATTGATGCACAGAAGCCTTATTACACAAATTTCGTGTTAATTTTCCTGTGAAAATACAAAATTATTGCTGAATCTAGTGATTAGTGAAATAATATGGTATTCAGGAAAACATTTGGTGGAATTGCAACAAATAAACGGCGAATGAAACAGCAATTTCGTACGACTTTTAATAAGGACCAGAAAGCGATCTGGGATTATATTGAAAGTTATTTATACGGAAAGGAAAGTATGGATTGGGGCAGTTGAGCACTTACTTGAAAAATAGCAATATCTTAAGGATTTATTGAGGCAAGCTTCAGTGCACACTAAAAATATGAAGTATGTTTTTCTCTTTTCTGAATATGATTTATGCTGCAAGCTCAGATATGAAAATACAATCATTCGTATCGACATTTTCCCTGTAAATAAATGAATGTGGTGGAAAATTCGGTTTTAAAAGACCAATAATAATGGATAGAAATATGTTTACCTTGACTTAAAAAGCAATTGCATTATTTTTTATTGTTAACCAATTACGTGAAAATATTTATTATTATAAAATACTTAAAGTAGGCTAATGTAAAGATTTAAATTATGTTGTCATCATTTGATTGACACTTAAATTAGCACTTGGTCTTGAAAAAACACGCCTATAAATATTTATTAGCGCGTTACGAAACTGTTTTCCACAAAAGCAGTAAAGAAGAAAGTTAATGGCAAAGTTGGTGTAAAATATCATATTTGCCCAGGGTTGAAGTGCGCTCAATAGTTCTCGTCCCACCTCGGTTCCTTGCGCTATCTGTAAAAAATAAACAAATAAAAAAACTAATTATTATCTCGTGTTATTTAATATCTGCTACTAATATGCAGCGAGTAAGACTTTATTTTACCTGTATAAATTGGGCGCATCTTATCACATGCAATGGTAGATGTAAACTTAAAAATACTGTCGAAATCAGTAATAAAGTTTTGTTAACCCGATTATCTGAACTAGCACTTTGTGGTTGTCGTCTCTCTTGGAAAAAGTGAGACTTTGTATGAGTAATTATTTTGATAGAATTCACAAAAGCAAACGGAACTCGGAGTAGTTGCAGACAATCCATTGTTCTGTATTTTAAAATTGATAAATACACAAGTTGGGTGTTTCGTTGGGTTAAATTTCTTTCAGTCCCTGCTAACGACTCAGTCAAAAGCAATTGTCGCTCTTGTCCACTTTTGTAAACCTTGATGGCTATACTAACATTGAAGTATGTGATAAGAAAAAAAGGAATCACTAAGGTAATCCCACTGTCGACGTAATTTGCGATTTCGGAGATTTTGTGGTAACGTTCTGGCACAGTACAAACTGAAATGTACGTTTCCGCTCTCGGAACCTCTTCAACTTCTGCAATTATCCACACATATGAAAACATAACTAAAGCCACTAAAATGATTAAAAATATAATTATTTTAGTTTTGGTCCTGGTACAGATTTGTCTCCTTGACAACGGAAAATGTACAACAATATATCGTTCCACGGAAAATGCGACCGTGATATAAACTGTAACGAAACATGTCACTTGTCCGAGATACATAATCAGTGGGCACATAAAAGCAGATGTTATCACTCCACCAACAATATATTCCAGCCAAATTGCGAACAAACTCAAGAGAAAGCCGGTATCACTAATAGCAAGTGCTAGGAGATAATAAGCGGATGATGCTCTTCGATATTTTGTATCCATTAGAAACACAAGTACCGAGAGAGAGTTTCCGAATAATCCCAGAAAACAAATAAGTGGGGTGTAATATTTTTCTACTAGTTGGCCAGTTAGAAGCATGCTATAAATATACAATTCAATTCAATTTAAAATTAGTTTTCTTCGCAAAATTATCAAATTCAGTTAAAAAGGCTTACCGGTGAAATAATGACTCGAAATCTGTCATGTTATAAAGATCATGTATTGGTATGTTGACACTGCCATTACGTTTCAAAAAATCTTCACTGAATTCGTCCATTTTGGATGTACCGTAAAGCTATTTTCAGGAAACTAAAACGTGGATATTTTTATTCCACCTTGGCTTGAAAGTATTAGGTTTGACTTATTATGTGTAATTGCACCTTGGTTTAGGGAAGCTAAACAAAAACTCTATAAAGAACACAGAGAGCTTGTTCTAGAACGAGAAGCTGAAAGGAAACTGCTCTAAAATAGCTCGAATGCCACAATATTTCACTGTTTTAAGATCGTCTTGTGCTTTCACTTGTGATCCGAAATGTAAACCAAAAACCTAAAACTAGAAGTGAAAGGTAATGCGAAGTCTGATGATGTCTTTCAAAGCATTTTTGATGTTGCAGCTCACAAGGAAACTCAAAATTAATGAATAAAACGGACAAGTGGATAGTCGATTTTTGATAGCTTTTACTCATACTTTACGCATGTAAAGTTTTTTGTATAAAAAGTACTACTCAAATAAATAGATAGATATTTGGTCTACTAAATATGTTAGCTAGATGGTTGAACAGAGATCAAATGTGCATTGATTTTGAGAAAAACTACAATTGCTTGTGGTAAATTTATTTATTAGTTTAACACAACATCAAACTCGAATCGTAATCTGCAACTAAAAACTAACTAGCATCAACTATTTACTTATAAGTCTGCAGGCGGCACCTTTTTGAGTTCCGTGGTCGGACAGGTGTCATAAATGAAAAGAAAAAAGGAAAAAATAACCTTCAAAATTTCAACTTTAGTCAAAAGATGATTACTTCTACAGTTTTCTCTTTTGTTCTATTTGTGTGTTTTTGATGTATTTGACAATTTGTCTGGGATTTCAGCTCTTATATTATTCAACAGATATTTATGCAAGGTTCCTTTTGAACCATATTACACTACACGTCCAGAACTATTTTTAGGCAAAAGGTACACATAAGCTTGATGCATTTTTTCATGCTCGGCTACAAATTCATGCACGAAACCAAAGCAGACTAATCGTAGAACTGGTAAGATTTTATTCTAGAACTCTTCCAATAGGCAGCGACATGGTAGTACCAAAGTCAATATTTAGATTTTTGTGACAAGTCGACTGGAAAATTTAATGCATTCGTTTTTATTTAACCATGGTTTTGAAAAGGTTACAGAGTCGCCTACAATTATTTATTCGTGTGCTTCCGAGTTTCAAAAAAAGGAAATTGAGTTGGTTTCCAATTGAACGGTTTTTGATTATTCTCTAGGTACGATACTAGTTTTTGAGGAAATTTCCATTTCAAACAATGCAAAACTTTAAATTACTTGAGATTTTTGGAAAAACAAGCAACTGATTTTCTCCATCTCATCACAGCGGTAAAACCGTATTTATTTTAGTAATGCGGAATCATGTAAAATCGGACAACAGTAGAGCAAAACAAATAGAATTTCAGTCCTGATTTTAACGAAATAAATATATTTTTATAAAGGAAGTTGACACTAAAATTTCCACTATATATATAAACTTGTGAATGTATATTTTTCTGTGATTCAGTTTGCTCAAGGTGTAAAGCAAATTAAACTTGAAAATAAAAATTAACTTGTCTGAACTACATGCTAATATAATGTAGTGCATGAATAATACATGAGCATGGGTAAACTCATAAGTTTTCCAAACATTCATTTATATTAATTCTTCGCTTCATTTTCATAAAATACGATTTTTTGACGTCGGCAAGAGCAACCAACCTCTTTGGTAGACATTCAGGAAGCAACTGAAAGCAGAGCTTTCAACGTGCTTGGCTTTAACTTCTACTACTCGTTGTTCTTATCTACTTACAGAGTTCTTAACTTTCCCCGGAAACAGTTTGCAGGAACAAGCAAAATACTTGCACAAACTTCACTCAACGTCAGTGTACTGAATTCAGAAAGGTCTTCGACTGTATTGAAGGTAGTGCTACAAGATGGAGTTTCCTACAGTGTCGTCACATTCTCACCAGCATTAAAATACGAATGTAACGTTTGTCTCATGTTCATACAAGAAGAAGTCAGATTTCAGCTGCAAATAAAATATCCATATCAAAGCCGAGCCCACCTCAAAGTTTGAGAATTCGGAAGCTAATATACATTCCCACTGACTAAATAAAAGCGAAGTTTTTTCAATTGAAACCACAGCTTGAGGGAAATGCTGTTGGACATTCTCCAGAATTTGAATGTTTAGCTATAAGTCAGTATGTATCAATGAAGCATGGTCGCAATGCTAAAGTTTGTATGGGCAACTAATATGCTGTAGGCCACAAGCATAGAAGCAACAAGTTGTTACATTGGTTGGAAATGTGAACCACGTCCACAAGTGTCATTAGTTCAAGAATCCTTTACCTATGAAAACAACAACATGTAATTAGCCATATCAATTTATTTTGGTTTGATTTGATTTTAACACCTTCATGTATTAAAATATGGAAATCTTCAGTATAGACTTTCATTTAGCTTTATGTCAGTACATATTAAGTAAGTTGTATCTATGAAGTCATATTATTCAGAGAAGGTTTGCAAATTAAGTTTAAATTAATTGGTTTATGTAAGCAGCTAATACATTAGCCGCACATAAAACATTTTTCAGAGGAGAGAGACTTACGTGCACTAAAAAACTTTTTATCTCCGCTTTCCTTTTTCAGTTTCCAAATACACATCTCGTAAAGCAGACAGCCAATTATTTTATTTTTTCGTCTGATTTTAAAATAGAGTCCAATTTCAAAATCGTACTAGCAAAAAGTACGTAATCGTACAAAAAGTTGTAGTTATAAAACACTTCGTTAACGAATAAAAATGCTCAAAGCAAAACTTACTGACAATAAAATCCTTCGATAATACAAAACTCCATGAATCTGATTCGCCAGATCTAAAAGTAACAAATAATTGACATTAAACTAATGATACAAGATGTTAACTTTTCCAACAAAGAGCATAGTCTGTCCCCAAAAAATCTCATCTACACGTGCCTGAGCTTTTAACCTTTAATTTTAATGTCAGCAACGTTCAAAAGTGGAAAACCTAAATATAAAATAAGAATAGCTACAAATATCACGCGCCCATTTTGTGATCACACTGTAAGAATTTTTTTAACTTCTGGTATTTTCTAAAGCAAACAAATAACCTTGCAAAACACTATTACATTATCAATCCGTTGAAAATTCATTTATACAGTCAATCAAATTATTTTCAGAGACAATACAATATTTATTGTTAGAGCCTCCGCAAATTTCTAGCTACCGACGAAAATTACTTCCGCAAGACCTTACTCATGTCAATATGTTCATAATTTGGAGCAGAGCATGTAATTCGACGCCCACAATTTCCATTCTTAGAAATTTCTCTACATTATGGTTACTTAAGGCACTGGTTTATGACATAATTCGTAATAGTAGCTTGACCGAAGTTTAAAAATTTGATTGTATTCAATAAAATCAAGCGCGCACTGTAGCACCGACACCATACCTAATATCCATACTACGAGCATCTCGTCTACCCGTTTCCCGAGAGCTAATTTCCAGTGGAGTCCACCCATCATAAATGCCTATGTTAGAATATTGTGCGTCTGCATACTTTGACGTGCCATCGCAGCGAAAAAAATTAACAATATATTTCATCGATATCTTAGATGCAACGTTAGTAAGATTTTACCTGTTGGCTTGGAAAGGTGTGCTGCATGCAAACGCTAAAATAACTTACCATAGACATGGCGTCGATCAAACAGCTTCTTTTGATGACATTTGTACTTGGGTTTGGTACATCTGTCAACTGTCAAATTGATAATACAACTGAGCCCCCAGGTACAGATCAAAGTTTGACATGCAACCACAATCACACATTTCGTGTGTTTTTTGTGAGTGAAAAATGGACAACCCAAATGAGCGAACAGAACCATTCAGGATATCTCATTCAGGAGCAATTTTTTCTCGTGATGCACAACATGGTGAAAATTGGCAAAGGTAAGGAAATAAAATTATTGCTTAACTTTGTAAAATAGAATCGTTATACTTTTTGTTGAATACTTAAATGGTACGCCGCTCAATTGATGCATAAATGAATGATAATTATTGACTGCATTTGTTGCTTTATTTTTGATTTGATATTTTAGAAAGTGGAATGAATTGTAGCTTTGATGAGGCAGGCTTACTGCTGGAATGCTGCGAGATGGGGAATCTGACTAAATTGGGATCCGTAGGAGGGAAGGAAGGGAAAGCACCTTCAAGACCTGGTTGGCTGTACGAAATCTCTCGCTTAAATTACATCTTCTTCTCTGTCAACATGTTCTTGATTTTCTTAATCATGTGCTGGGGACTAATCATGACGATAAGATTCCCTGATTCGCTGATACCTGCTGGACTAGTTCAAAGCATTGTAATGACCTGAACTTGATATCTTCGGGGTACTCAAAGACTGGGTTTGTGAACATTGTGGAATTAACATATTGAGGAATGAGGTTAAGAACTGAACGACGTGAAATATATTTATTCTACATAAATTAACTCTAAATATATTAAATTGAGTGTTGAATATGAATATTTTGCTTAAAATTGATCTATAAACGTTTTTGATGAATGAGAAAATGTATCTTTAATAAACTAAATTAATATCTTGTTGCCAACGTTTTCATTAACTTTTATTTGCACTTATTTCATTATGATAAAAATGCCTTTATTACCAAATTGCATAAGAGCATAAGACCTTTCCATTGAATGTGCCATTCACTTTCCCTTTCCTGCAGTTAAACGGAAGTAACCATGATTGGGAAGGATATGACAAATTTTCAAACTTCATTCAGTCTGCATACTGTCAAAAATAATCCATGTTTTGCATTTTTAAAAACCTACTCAACATTTTTATTTGTATCAAATGTCTACGCGTCTTATTCATAGCTGATTTCACTGCATTTCTTAAATTGGACACGGAAATAAGTATCGTTCCAGATTTTTTACTATGGCCATGCTTCCATAAAAATCTCAAGTATCCCCATAACAGGCACTGATATAAGCTGGCATGCATAAACGGGTAATATGTGCTTGTGAGATGCAGGAATCGGAGAAAAAATTACTCTTATTTATATTTTAGTGATGTCTCTACTACCACTCATTATTGTGTTCTGATTGCCATTTATTAATTTCATTTGCATACATTTTACAGATTGTCAAAGTTGCGGACGTTATCCATCCAAACCAAGATATAACTTTCCCTTATGCTTGACCTAACAAAACGGGAAGCAACATAAGAGCATGCCTTTCTGTATATTTTTTCTGGTTGAAATGCTCACCAGTACTTTCTCCAAATTCTCTAATGTGGCTTAATGGTCAGCGCACACTATCAATACATAAATGACATACACATATAAATATAAGTAACGTTCTTGTAACACAGCATCAAACACGATTTTCAGTAGCAACAAGTTTTCAATGTCCGCTTAGATGAAAAAATTTACTTCGCATGTGGAAAACAGCAAAATGAGCATAATCAAGCGCACAAATAACGTTCAAAAATCAAATCTTCGTAAAACTCAAAAAAAATCATTTATAACTTGTCTTTTTCTACTAGAACTTCATACGAGTCAGCACAGCGGCAAGAACAATTTGTAATCATTATAAATCAGCTCAGTGTTTAGACTCTAGTTAATTAAAATCTCGAATAAAGTTGTTCAAGTAACCAATCCAATTTGCTTTCAACTCCAGACACAATTAAATAGAAACAACGTTGGCATTCTACTAGCCATTTCCCTGTATGATTTAAATATACGAACGAAGGCCCACAATCATATATTCTCTACAGTGGAGAGAAGTAAGTTGTTGATCTGATTTTGTATTGCCGTGCATAGCGTCAAGTTATATATATTGAAGTGGTAATATGACAATTATTTATTTTTCATTGAAATGGCAATACAGTAAAAAATTAAACATTAAACAACTTGTACGTATTATATTAAAAAAGGAAAGGAATAAACTTGACACAATAAATTCCTTGGATTATACAATTCACTTCGCACTACATTTTAAATTAACTCATGATTGATTGCAGTAATGATCTAAAATCCAAACTGAAATACCTACAACAGTCTTCCAACAAAAAAAACTTATATCCACGTGCCTATACACTTTACTTTTAACTTTCATCTTTTGAAATTTCCTGATATTTTTGTACCTACCTCGTTATCTGATACAATTAGTCGACAAACTTTATTTTTTATTGTTCAATTCAAAAAAGGCATACTACGAATGCTATTAATATCTTGTGCGCAATTTTTGTCAACATTTTTTTACGAAAAATGATAACCTTTGACATCTTTCTAACAAATAAATACTTTTAATATTGGTACTACAGGATGTTCTGCTATATTACTAATGTTCAAGGAGTTGTAATAATTTTAATGAGATCATGTCGCAAATTTTCAAATACTGGCGAAAATTTCCTTCACATAACTTTTTGCTACATAATATACATAGTATGTACACACATGTAATATCAAATGCGACAGTCGCAATTTCTCTAGAGATATGCTACCTACGTCCTAATTAACAAAATTTAGTATGCTAATCAAGTTGCTCACTACCATCTCAAACAAAGTTTACTATCAGTCAATTTTTGTAGTAATGCTTGCGATTTTAGGAAATATCATGCATATCATTTCATAACTACCAAACTTGGAATTTGTTGACGATGTACTCGATATATCAAGTTGTAAAATTTGATTGTATTCATATATGTCAACTGCCAAGCCTTCAATAACTGTAGTTCTCAATACACCAGATCACCGAATACATGAGCCTCTGATTTATTAATACGTACATCCATCAGTTTCTCTAAAATCTAATTGCCGTTCCAGCTCGTCCATCAGCTATCACAAAATATTTTCATGTTTCCCAGTCAACCCCAGCCATGACTCCAACGAACAATATATATTCGATCGAGAACTGTGATGAGGCGTCACTCATCTTTTTCTCATCCTGCTGAAAGGTGTCTATTATGCAATCGCTTCAATCTAATATTAAACATGGAATCCTTTTGTCAATTTATTTTGTGGGGATGTGTTCTCGGTTCTGGGATATTCGTTCACGGTGAAAGTCAAGCTTATCCTTTGACAAGCAAAAAATTGACGTGCAATCACAGAATTCGGGCGATATTCACAAGTGACCAGTGGACAACAGGGATAATCGGAAGTAAATTACCAAATGATATCGTTCAGGACCTGTTTTTCGCTGGGATAATGGAGAAAATTGTGATTTCTGCCAAAGGTAAAAATTTAAACATTTTTGAAGTAGTTGCAACTATTTTGACTGTCCGATGACGACGTATAATTTTTAGAACAAATATTTATTAGTTTATTTGACTGAATGATTTGTAGAGAGTGGAGTCAGATGTACCTATGACAAGTCTGTCCAAATGCTTACTTGTTGCGATGGAGACTTGGACAAATACCGTCCAGTCCACAAGAAGGAATTGACAGCGTCTAAAAAATTCTTTGGCTATGACATCTCTTACATAAATTTCCTATTTATGTTTATCAACCTCTTCTTCTTTTGTTTCATCTTGACTTGCGGGCTTGTATTAGTAATCAAGTATCCGGAAACTTTGCAACTTTTGGGGCGACGTGAGAGCAGTGAATCGACATAAAGCTGGATATGGTAAAGATATTCCGACTATGGATCTGATATGACAAGAAAAAAAACTTGATCTTAAAATGGGTATGATTTTTTTAAATTTCTAGTCAATACAATAGTAATATATTGTATTTATATATACATACGCATACACATAGCACATTTAATACTCGGGAACCTGAAGAAATGTAGAATAATTTATTTACATACACTATGAAATGGGTTGGGTTGGAAAATACTACATACATTATACTACAGAGTTTAAAATGTATACAATGTATGCTATGAAATGGATTGGGAACCGATCGAATCGGGTGTTTACTAATTTTTAAAATTCAAGTTTACCATTTCCCAATTTTTTTCCTAACATTTTTAAGGATTAATATATATCATAAAGACACTTAAAGCATTTTGATGAATTTGAGGAAGACAATTAATTTAAAAAAAGGATGTCCACTGTGTTTCAGTATCTGAGAAAAAAATAAACACTATCCAATTTTTGACCACTACACTTTTTTTATTTATTTCTCATCCATTCACAAGATATAAACTATGTCAATCATAATTTTTTTCAGTACATTCAATTTAAGAGACGCACCTAACCAACGAACATTATTCATGTTAGTATCCATTTGTTTTGCATCATAGGTTTGAGCACAACTTTCCACTCCATGTATCAGTAAAACAAACTTCGACTGCAACATCATAATTTGTAAAATAAGCAGCACTTGAACATAACTTCGAAGAAAACATTTTGTCACACTGGAGAAAACGACTTCCTCAATTATAGCTTTTAATCTCCTGATATTTTCACTTGCTCATTAGCATTTCATTTCACCTACAGCATACCAGCATATCTCTACCTTAAACATATTTTTGCTTTCACCTCAATCTAACTTCTATACATAAAATTCTAAAAATGGATCGAATCCTCTCGCAAGAAAAGTAACCTCCATCGATCTTTAATCTTCTTTCTTCATTACATAATTTTTAAATAACTCAGCTTTACCAAACCTGACATAATAAAAACAAACAAAAAATTCTCAATTCAGAAAAAAATACTCGCGCTCCTTTATACATTTTTGACAGGGAGGACTTTCAAAATAGATCAAAGGAACCGTTATTTCCCCAATTTACTCGGGATCCCCCAAGGAAGTTGCGTAGGCCCCCTTTGTTTTAATGCGTTTATAAATGACCTGGGGTCATATTTGAGCATTCCTTTCTTACTGTATTGTGACGATATAGTTTTGTATCTAGAAGGAACGGATGCAAACGAATTATTGAACAGGGCAAAAGAGGAACTTGAGCAAGTGGACAAGTGGTGTAGTGAAAACAAGATGAAAATGAATTACA
>JAQFZG010001016.1:0-24458 GCA_034695465.1 Entomobrya nicoleti | reverse complement strand
TGTCGAATCTCATACAGGATCAGAAGCTGATCACATTGCAATCATTTTCAGACCCCAATGACCCCCCTGACCCGAGACATAGGGGTTCAAAGGTCACATGCATTTTAAATGGCAAATTTTTTTATTGTCGAATACCAGATTGGATCAATATCTGATCACAATGGAATGCATTTCAGACCTCAATATCTCCCCTGACCCGAGATATAGGAGTGCAAAGGTCACATGCATTTTAAATGGCAATTTTTTTACTGTCGATTCTGACATACATACATACATGAACGTACAGAAGCGTACTTAAACGTACTTATACGCTCATATACATCACATAATCACATCTTTCACCGCAATCGGTAGTTACATATCAGAATTTTACATTCTTCTCGTTATTTCATGGAATGGAAAGAATTGCTACAAGGGAACACATAAGTACATCCAAAAAACAAAACCTAGACAGCTTTCTTTCATTTTTTCTCAGCTTTTATTCATACTAGAGCAACGATAAGGTCAATACAACAAAACCCCAGTAATAATGATGATAATGCAAAGCACACGAGTTCTATATCGTATAAAAGAAAAAAAATCCGGTTATGAGGTAATAGTAAGAATCTAAATTCTATTTTGTCAGACTTAAGCCTATACAATACACACTTGATATAACAAGCCGGTAAAGAATTTGCCTCAAGTTTCTCTGAGAATGAACCAAAACTGGTAAGCTATTTTCTTCATCGAGAAGAAAATCCTCTTTCTAGTCCCTTCTCGTTGAACCTGTCTTTACGTAGTTGTGTGCTGCGGTAACAGTAAAAAAGGAACATGTGGTTGCTTTGGCTAGCGGTTAGAATAAGAACGTAATAGAAAACTAGAAATAAATGGCAAGATGGAGTCTGACTTGTCAGCAAAGTGGAATTTCTTTGTCATCGTGTCGTTTCTTGAATTATTCTAAGAATAGTTCGCTAGTCACACACTCATTCTGTAAAGAAAGAAAAGCAATAAGGTACATTTTCCCTTATGAGTGGTATGTCTGTGTCTGGTTAAAGAATTGTGAATGACAGGGGATGAAGTCAATGTCATGCCTTTTCTCCTCCTTTTCATCATCAAAGCTTTCTTCACTTTCTCTATCCAACTCAGACGGGATATTAGTGGACACAAAATGTATGCTTGTCTTGTATGTTGCCCGAGGCAGAGAGCTCCTACTTTAGCAACTTAGCAGGAGGATGACGACAAAACCATATGAGGTAGAAAAGAGATGTGTGGGAAGACATTGGGGGTTTAGAAGAGGTGTCCAATAAGAGAAATTCACTCAGTCAGAGTCACTTAACTAGTCATCGGATCTCAAAGTAAACGAGTTCATCCAACCAGGAGATTTCAAATCCTTCCTTTCACAACACCACAGAGGCTCTAATCTTCGTTCAGCTATACACATGCATACATTCATACGTACATATGATTATGATGATATGATAGGCAAAGTGAAATGAATATTGTAGTCCCAATTTTATCAGCATGCACATATTGTGAGTATGTTTTAAATAAACTATTATTATATGATCATTAAAGATTCAAAAATTCTTCATGTATTGGTTTTGCCGTGTGTGAATGAATATGGTCGTTGACTTTACTTCTTGAAATTCATTTTTAAGTTATTTGAAATTCAGAGAAAAATTATTAAAACTTCAGTGGTGACTGTTAAACAGAATATTAACTTTTATAATTGCAAATTCCTGTCTGTAGTTATCAAAAAGAGGATTATCAAATTGGACGTGTTTCAATAGTCGGTATACCCATATAATGATCAAACTTTTGCAATCAAGATATGTTTTGAAGAATAAAGAAAATATATACAACACACCAAGTGCAATTCATAGAAAGCTTCTTATTTTAAAGATTGATGCATAATTAAATTTTGATTTTAAGCTACTTACAGCTTACCAAACAATATCTGTTTTTTTTCAAACATGTGAAATTACTTTTTCATGCTATTTTCCGTAGACGAATGAGTGAAAATGTAATATATTCCCGGCAAACATTAACTCTGCTAACGTTGTCCTAATTATTTCCCTTAGTTAAGTTATACTTCTAATTTTTGTGAGTGCATTCTCATAAATCCGAAAATTGAAAAATGTATTTACCTTTAATAATCACATTAAATAATTTAAGCACATGTTACAGTTAAAAATTATCTATAATACGAAGTCTTAGTGTCGGTAACCTCTTCAAAGTAAATCCTGTCGACAAAATCGTAGCACTTTAATGTTTGTAATGCCTACTTATACTTTTTTCACCATCCACCATTCTTTTATGCAAAGCCGAACGCATAAGCAAACGCAAGAAAACAATTCTGACGCATGATTCCTTTTTCTTTTTCTTGAACCCAAACAAAAAACTTCATTATTTCCATCGTATACTCGTACATATTTTAGAAGATTGGATGAACAAAGTTTTTCGCAACCATAAAATCCTTATTTGTCGCTTACATATCTTAGGCCTATCTTTAAGTAAAGTTTTTTACTACAATAAGTCTGAATTCATTTGGCTTTTTTTCTTCACACATAAAATTCGAACCTGTATTTTATGTGCTTTCCCCCTTTCCTTTTCGTTGCGTTTCTTCAGTAAGAAAAGTAAAAGTATGTTCATTTGTACGCACACACAAGATTTTGAGTGTTGTTACCGACGAAAATGGTAGTATATTTTACACAAAAATGTTGACAGTCAGTATCCGCTTTTGCTTTTATGCAACTTTTGGTTCAACTATTTACTCAATATCCCTTGTAAGACGTAGTACATTACGCACAAAAAAGACAGTAAACGACAGTTCTATTTTCATGTAAAAATATTAACGAAAAAACTTTTTTCTTCTCTATCATAAACTGTTTGACGATGATAATGACGGTGCTTCTTCAAGGTCTACCGGAATTCGTAGATAAATAAATAAGTGCAGTGTAAAGCTGTGTTCTCGTATAGTGTCTTTAAAATGGGTGCTATAAATCTTAAAAAATTGAAGAGATGAGACGGCATTTTATGAGAATGCACAACTTTAACTTGGGTAAGTGCTGCAGTTGCAGTACAAAAACACTTGGCACGGTATTCGGTGTGTTTTATGAGGGCTTTACTTCCTTCTTTGCTGGTTGAAGGAAATGCAACTACAGCAGCAAGCCGGAAGGACAACAGAGAGACAAGAGAAGAGAAGGGATAGAAAAGCCTACAGGGCAAAGATAATATATAATAAACCTCGACAACTTAAATACAGGAATTCTTTCCAAGATATTTGCTGCCCCTAAATACTTTTACTTTTCATGAGACAGCGACGTTGTCACTGTCACTGCTGGCGCTCTTGGCCGGGTGCACAGTTCACTTCTCGTTTCTTGTCATCGTAGCTAAATTATGAATGCACATTTTAAACGAGCCCCATTTGCCCCTCACCACTCAGCTCCTTTTCCATCTTCCAGATTTCTTCTCATGTTTAGTCGGTAGTCAACATTTTGTTGACCTGAGGAAACGACAGAGAATAACAATTATTATTAGTCGCTCAAGCAGATGTGTGTACATAGATGCGGTGACTTTGGTTTTTCCTTAAACCTCTAACTAATCCACATATACGTTCCTGTTCCTACACAGCAAGGTTTGCAGAGAAAATCCTTTTATATTCTCATGTTCATTGCCACGGTCATATCATTATCATCAGAGGAATAATCGTCATTCTCATCATCAGAGGAATAATCGTCATTCTCATCATCAACACCAGCATCGACCTTCTCTTTTCTCGCTTTACTATCAACATTATTTTCATGACTTTATATGCAACCTCCTATTCTTATACAGCCTTTCTAATTAATACAAGAATATTAGTAAAGCTCAGATACCAAAGAAATTTCAACGAAACACACTTTACAGTTGTAGAATGGTAGAGAGGCAGTAACAATGGTAAGGCTGAAGACAAGGCCAATTTTCGGTAGATATTACGCACGAAATAGTAACAGACAAGCGAAGAAAACACGGCGACGATGTTTTTGCTGGTATTAGAATATTTGTGTAGATTGAGTTGCATCGCATGATAATAACATGCCGTTGAGTTGCACAAACCTTGCACAGTTCCCCCTAGGGTTGCCTTCATTATCAAAAGACGATTTCATGCCTGATGAATATTACTGTAAATGATCCCGTGTCCATGTGTTGTTTTCTTGGTCTCCTCCTTCCTCATCAATGTGTATACCTAACCTAACGACTGCCAACAACAAAACGCATACCTTCTCATCAAGAAAGGACAAAAATCAGCATTTCGTTTTGCCTTTCATTGCTATCTCAGCATTTATTTTCTCCGTTTGGTTGTTCAACGTTTCATTTATTCATTTTCACAATTATTCTCAAAGAAAAGGCTAAGATTGTCTTCTCCGCAGAGTTGTCTTGTCCCCCTCTTTCTTTCTGCTTTCTCTTGTAACTCTCGCAAACGTTGCTTTTCTCATATTACCACAGCCGCAACCATCGTGGAAATATCGTATCGTATAATATGTGAGCTAGTAAGGATGAGACAGCAGTGAATAAACAGAACAAACAAATGAAGTGGTGACTAGTACTGAAGTTGGTATATCCAAGTAAATGAATGAAAATAGACATAGCAAAGCAATGAAATCCTTCTTATAGAGAAATGGGCTTCCTTCATTATTTCCGTCAACGCATTTCTATTGAATGGACTATACAGCAGGGTGAAACAAATATAGCCTCACAATCCGTAAATATTACACCGCAACATTGTTGCTCCATCAGTTTATAGAGAGAAAATATAGGCAATTTCAGCATCCTTCGCTGGAATAATAAAAGTAATTTTACAACCAAGCCAGTGTCTTTTCAAAAGGTTTCCTCTAGATATCCCATCACTCCTCTTTGAAGAAAATCGTGAAACTGATGAAACACGTAGCATATACAACAGTTTTGTTACTTCTTTACATGGCTTGTTTTCTCCTTTTACAACCAAACAAAATGCATGTGAATGTTAGTTTTGTCATATAGAACGTGCACATACAAATATTATGCAGGGAAAACCGTTTGCGTTTCTCATATAATTAACAAAGGAACGGAAGCACAGTTGGTTTTCCACGCTTCCCGTTGTTATTATGCATCATAGAAGCATAACATCATCCTTCTTGAACGCAGTCCCAGTCTCCTCTCCTGCTCTTTTTTATTCCAGAACCGAAAGGAGCAGCAATGTAACGCAGCTCAGCAGAATGTTCATATTTTTTATTGCTTTATGCAATACGATGCAACATGCACAATAAAAGAATCCTCCAAAATTTTGTTTTCATGAAACTACAGTCATGTCTACGTTTCTATTTTTAAAACAAATAAAATTTTAGTACAGTGAACATAAAAAGGTAAGCGAAGGAAAAAATGATTTAAACAACGACAAAAAATAAGAGAAGTGAAATACACCTTTATACAAATCAAATGGGATTTAACAAGTTGTTTCCTTCATTAGCGTAGGAAAAAAGTTCTTTAGAAAATGGTAGAACTTTTGTCATTTTCGTTTACGCTGTGTAAGTGGTTATTATGGCTAGGTCACATTTAAATAATGACTATTGGCGCAACTTCTACGTGATGATAGTCAAGGTCAAAGATATTATGAGATCTTTTCTATTAGGTAACCTTCATCTTCATTTAAAGCGAAATGCAGCGAAGACAATATCATTTGGTGGTCTCAGTCTTAGGTCTATGAGAAAGCATTAATGGTCTCATAACAAGCTCAAGCTCGTTAGGCAGACTTTTTCTCTGGTGATATGCTTTCTTATAAGTATATGACCTAATCATTTATGGTATAAATATACACCAAGAAAGTATTGTATATGATCTTGGGCTTATAAGTTCTTACCTTGTAAATTTAATGAGAGCAAACTGAGCATTCCCAAGTGAATCCAGATAGCACGTGACAATCCACTAAAGAAGTATTGCTGCCGTTGCTCATGTTGCCGGCATGTCTTTCCATTTTGTGAAGTGTTGCCACTCATTGATGAAAGGCAGACTGATGACGTAGTGTTTTGGTAGTGGTGTTGATGATGTTGACGAGAAGGATGGTGATTCTGGAGCAAGTAATCTGAAGAGGTAACTGAAGCTGTAGTATAAATTTCTCCAGTTGGGGCATCATAAGTAGAATTAAATGGGGTGGTATGCATTGGAGACAAAAAAACCGAATCTGCTGCCACCATCCCCACTTGTCGTTTACAAATCTTTTTCTTCTGCTGCTCTTGTTTCTGATGGAGTTGATGGTGGAGACATTCTCCAAAGTCATTACCACCATAATCATCCCGTCGTTGTCGGTTACATGACAAGCATCCAGCAACAGTGGTAAAAGTGGCGTCATCATCCGTAGTAGTATTAGTAGCATCACTGATGCTCTTGAAGCTACTTGGAGTAGCACTACTATTCCTTTCTAGTTTTTCCATTGATGATAATTGATGTTCAAGATCACTTATCTTGCTCCCCTGACTTCCGTCCTCTAAGGAGTTTTTCTCCCCAAAAGAGGAGGAGGGACTGATCATATTATTATTGCTCGTATAACGTCTATTGGAAGACGAACAGGAGGATAAATGGCTATATCGACTACTTTGCTGATTTTGTTGTCGGGGAATAGCATCATCATTAGCATCGCATAAGGTATTACTACACTCATGACTTTTTCTACTCTCACGTCTTCTTTCCATTTTTCCCACGGTTCTACCCAAACCCAAATCAAAGTCTTGCTGGCGCATTTCGATTTTTGTTCACGAATAAACGATTATCAGTCCTCGCTTCTCCTATTGATGCTTTTCACAAAAACCAAAGTCGCAGTTATATACCCTTGTCCCTTTTTTACACTTTCAATATCAAACTTACTTTTGGGAGTTCCTTCCCAATCTGAAATTGTAAATGCACAATTAAATTTAAATACAACGCGGAGCTCTTTTCATCATTTTCATTTATGCAAAATAAACACTTAAGTTTCTCCGAACGGTTTTATAGATAGTTTCTGCACAATAATGCTTTTCTACTCAGAAAACAAAATGACAGTTAGTCTGAGTACATCGACTACTATAAATACAACTTCTACAAATAAGACACAATCTCAGTTCACACAAACAAACTGTATATTTGCTCTTTCACAAAAAAACCATGTATTGCTATACTTCTTGACTTATTCACTTTGCAACTTACTTGTTTTTCCTCTTTTGTTCCAACAATTTATCCAGCCAGAAGAATAATGTCTAGTCGGACTAGAAAAGTGCGTAAAGAAAAGAAAGGAAACGTCGTTGGTGGTGGTGCGATACTACCACACACACTGCCTAATACTAGTTGGCTGTGACCAATTTGTTGACATTAGCTATAACTCATGATCAACTTTGCTTTCCTTCCTTATCTTTCTACAGAACTTGTTCACAAAAGAAGTCTACACTTTATTTAGTTCCACTGTAGACGCTTTCCAGTTAAATTGTCCAATGTTTATATCACGTAGAACAGAGTGTGTTTCCCGTTCGTTTTATTCTTCTTTTCCTTTTCTAACAGTAATATAACTAGGCAGTATCCCGTAAATGGTGTTCAGTTGTTCAACTTCTCAGCTTGTATGAATGTCTTCACTGTAGTGGCACTCGCACTTAAGACAAGACTCCATAGAGTTCCACAGCTCCTATTAATATAAAGAAATAACATGCACATATATATTATTTATATAGTTCACAGGGTCCTTGTAAGCTTTATTCAATTATTTTCTACACATATAATTCAACAACATTGGCACAAAAGAAGCCTTTCGAGTTATAGCTATAAGACGATATTATTAGTGAATAGTTTTAGTTCATCCGAAAGCAGGCAGACACACTCAAGAAAGATGTTATTTTGCTAAAGGAAAGTGAAAGATAAACCCTGAAGGGCAGATATATAGAGGATCGAATGAGAGTTTGTGAGAGCAATGGAGAAAGCGATAGAGATGAATAACATGAAAACCAGCAAAGAAAAAAGATTTGCTCACTCTTTTTTGTTTTCTTTACTTCAACACTTTTTCTATAGATAAACTGGCAAGATATATGCTTTTCCTATCTCCCATTTCGTTGATATATACCAAAAATGTGTTATAGATCTCGAAGCGGTCTGTAAGCGATTTCTCTACTTCCGCTCGGAAGAACTATGTATATATGGTATGGCGAAGGAAAAGTGAAGTTTCCAAGTGCGTAACTACTTCTTGTAAAAGGTGATATCTTAGTGAAAGGGATTTGCTCTTTGAATCCCTTTTTTATTGTATCTTCAATGACATTTACTGATCTTATTGTACAGCTTCTTCAGTTGTCCACTTAACTGAACTTATGTATGCCATGCGAGGATATGGTAGCAAACTAAATGCAATAAACCTTTTGAATCATCTATCTAGACTATTGTCTACCTTAAAGTATCTAGCATATAATATATGTCACAGTAAAAGTAGAGCAAATTTGCTCATACTCATAATGCAGAACTGCTTAATTGTCAATAGATATTTTTGTGACAGAATAAGAGTTCAGAAAATGACAAAGATGCAATATTTAATCTAGTGAACTCTTTAATATCATGCCTCATTGCAATATCATTAAATCTAATAAGAAAACAAAACGCGTTACCTTGTACCAAAAATGGGAAAAAACTTTCTTTTTATCAAGCTTAACAGGCATACTTGCATGATATAAATATAAATACAAACATAAGTATTGATAGGAAGGCTTTACGTAGTGAAACCATGTTTTCGAAAACAACACGTATCCAAATTATTACCTCCGAGAAAGTTTGTAGAATCGCAGCATCTACGGATTCCCACACAAGCTTTTGATGTGAGTGATTATAAGTAAGAATGTAGATGAAAAGGAAGAATGGTTTTATTTATTTAGTTCCTTTGCTGTAGCGCATATCAATCTGTATCTTTCTAATAGTAAGTATTTTAGTGATGATATGGTTTTTTGGTGTTTGTCTGTTCGATAGTTCGCTTGGCTTAACTTAAGATTAGATTCTAGCAAACAAGTACACAAAATTCGACAACAACAAACAAGACTATGCAAAGAACAGAAACTAGAAACATTTAAAAAACACATTGCACCAGTGTTTGCATTACGGATTGATTGTTTGCTACAAAAAAGAGGAAGTTGTAACAAGTAAGTTTTAGGCTGTTTCGCCAATTCTTTTCTTGTTAGATTTTATGACGCTGTTTAGCGTATAAAGCGTCATATGTCTCTCACTCAGTTTTCCTATAGTGTATATATGTTTATATGGTAGTACTTAATTACACACCGGCTCTCTTGGTGGTGCTTACCAAATAACAACACAAAATCACATCAGCAATAGCTCAGCAGTACGTAGTTCCTCCCAGTTGAATTGCATGTAAAATGCTTATTGTTCTTATTTCTTAACTGTAACAAAAACAACTGCTTTTAGTTTTGCTGTGATTGTTCTTGGAGAAGGAACACACACGTAGCAGATTCCGTATGATAATAATAAATACGAACGAAAGCAAACTCTTGATGCAAATCGCGAAGGACAGAGTTGTAAAAAAGGTGATAATAATATTCCGTAACTCCTTCACACGGTTATGATGAGTGTCTTAAAGAGCACATAAAATTCCGTCTTTTACGAAAACAATTCGTTTTGGGTGTGATGATGAATAATACAAGGCACCAAAAATTGGATATTCGCTTTTTCTATTTTTACATCTCAAATTCTGCAAGATTAGAAATATATTATTTACACATTTCATAGTATGCATACTTGTTCGTTCTTTATTTGCACCCGATCCGACCGAACACGGCAGACATTGCATTAAGGATTCTGACCTAATAGGTGTTTATGTATTTGCACAAATCGTTTTCATGATATGATATCAGTCCTTCTTTTACAATGACGTGCGGAATTTGCGTTCTGCTGTGACATATAAATATCGAAAGAGATACGGTTCACTCTCATTATAAACGAATGCAAGGGGATTTTTTTATATTTTACTCTTACTTATATATTACATTATACTATACCAGAATAAAAACGATGCTTATATAAAATACTCCAACCAAATCAACTACCCTATTATTTAAATACATACATAATCGTTTATATCCTGTGGCGTGGTTTTCTTTGATTTCTGAGTCTTACTACGACACAAAGAAAATAACAGTGCTGTGTGGAAGCAAAGACAAATCATGCCACAGAACATTTAAGACCCAAGTTCCTACTAATCGCAGTTTTGGCAAGCAGAATTTTATCCTACCGTAATGTCATTAACTTGATGTATAAAATAGGAAGAATAGGTATACCAATGCCTCATTCATGTCACTGACATCGGATAGCATGTAGTGCATTCACGTAAAGTAATATCAAGCAAAGTTAGCCTTTCAGCGCCATATCACCACCATACTTTTTCTAAACTAAAGGGAATTCTTCTGCAATTGACAAAAATGTGTTTTATGCAGTCTTTGGTTCAGCCCCAAAGAGTTCCCGTTGTACAAAAAGTTTTTAAGATTCTTCTATCACAACCAGTATCAGATTTGTAAACCCCAAATTGTTTATGCGATAAAATGTGATGCATCTGGTATTTTTAGTGCTGTATAAGTACAAACAATACTAGATAGTAAATATAATATAATATGCTTTTTGTAGACGCAGACGTATAATTGGACAAGGAACGGGTAAAACTAAAGCTTTACAACATTTTATTTTTTTGCAATTTCCCAATTTATCCTTTTTGTGGCTAATGTGCACATGTGAGACTGCATGTATGGAACACAGGTGCAACATTGAAAACAAAATGAAAAAAATACTAACTAAAAGTTCCTATACAGTATAATAAAACGGTTCATATAGGTTCAGTTTTCTTTACATCATATCAATCTCCATTCAAATTGGTTTACTAAAAGATGGACAGCAGTGTTAGTTATGAGAAACACCTCGTGAAACAACGTCATTTCAGCGAACGCTTACATGCATAATTAAAACTTTTATCATTTATATGACAATTGTGTTCAATTATAAAATTGCGGGTTGCCGTTTTTTCACGCTACCTGTTCATATGGCATAAAAGCAACAGTTAAACTGTTAAAACACTACAATATTTAAGACTTCATTCCTCAGTTATAAATTATGCCTTGTTCAAAAACCAAACATATTTCCTTTCTACCCGGTTAAACTAGGATATGAAAGTGTAAAAAACAGGCAAAAACTAACAATTACATTACAAGCATTTATTAAAAGAAAAAAACGGAAATACAAAGTTTGAGAAAAATGATTTGTTTTGCAAAGTTTTTCTAATTTTCCACACACCTGCCTTGCTCTTTCCAGCTCAGTGGTACCAAAGTGCAATGTTTTTTTCAATATATGTACATTTTTGCTAATGAAAATATCTTACACTCTTGATAATGTCTTTTCATACTCACCTTGCCTTCTGTTACTATTATTATGATTATTATAATTACTGTGATTAAGATCTAAAATAAAATGGGAATTTAACAATAATGTGTATTGTTACTGTAATCCTATTTGCATTCATTTTCTCGCATGGAGTAATTCTTGTTTGCATTCCTTTGGAATTTCGTGGCAAACATTTTTTAGAGCAATCAACTTCGGTAACGGATATTATTGTATGTGCGCAAGTAGTACTTAAATTCCCAAGTTTCTTAAAATAAGTATGGTTATTTCTTAAACGCTGAGGATACATAAGGTCCAGTTTTTTTTACATACCAGAAGGGTCTGTACGAACAAGATAAAAAGTTTGTTTGAAATACAGCACAGTGCAGTGTGTAGAATAGACTTTCACACAAAATCATGTAGCCTTTTTGAAGAGTTATGATTATGATGTCACCGGATTGCTTTTTAAAACTTTTAAGCTTTCTTTGGTTACTTTTTGTACTTCACTTTTGTAGCCATATTACAATACGTAAGGAATGTGGAGGAAAAAAGGAGAGCCAGGCCAGGAAGCTATAACAATCTTCCTCCTCCTTCAAAGATTTAGAAGTTGTGGAATGTGTGTACAAAAGTATTCAGCAAAATGTAATGGAAAGTAGTGTGTTAATAACATAAGTAAAGATACAGATTTTTGTTCGCTATATGCTGCCCACTTACTACTTTTGATACACACAGTATATAACTCGTTTACGTAGTTAATGTGTAAAAGTAAAATGTGTTACTATTATTACTGTACATTTTCCAGACTCTCCCCACTGATTTCATATGATACACTAACTGAATACGAGAGAGACTATTACATAGCTTATCCGTTCTCAACTACTCTCGATTCTGCCTTGTTGTTCCTTTTATTGTTAATCTTTGTTGTTTTTGTTTAAAATATTGCTGGCGAAAGTAAATGTAGTAGAAGTGGTACTAAATAATAATCTGGAAGTAAGGAGAGAGAGAGAGGACAGAAAGTATGTAAAAGTAAACTTTTCCTTGTTTTTAAATTCGCTATATAGTATTTCTTCTTTTCTCAAGATCTTTGGCTAGATAAGCAAATGCAATATAAAGGACAATATTAATTGGAGTACAGGTCATGTTCCCCTTGAATATACATCTTAAAATTGCTATATTACTTGAAACATGGCCCACCGCCCGCCCACCATTTTAATTAAAATGACGACGACGGAGGACAACGAGAATTCTATAACTTCTTGTAGGCAGGAGGCATGTAATGTATATAAAAGTACTACATAATTTCTATTCGTATGCTTACGTTTGTAATCATTTCTGGGAGTAAACGATATATAGAAATGGAGTTTATAAACGGCAATAACAATAAAAACAAGAGCCATTTATAATCAGCCACTATACCTCCTCCTCTCACACTAGATTCAAGGGGAAAAGTAACACTCTACAAGGAGAAAAAAGCGTGAGCAGTTCAATTTTTCAGTTGACAAACTCAAAGTACGAAAATCAGTAAAAACGATATGCATGTGTGTGTGCTTCAACAAATCACAAAGCACATGTCTATAACAAAAAGTTGTAACTAGTTGTAAACTGTCCATGAAAATAGAAAAGAAAGGGGTATTACGCATATTAACATCTAAGACAAAGTTGCAAAAAGTACTTAAAATACAAAAGGCAATACTAAACATCACATAAAAGAAATGGCTTGGGATGGTGATGGCATTTAGGAAAAGCTACCGAACCGATTTCACTACAAAATCGAGCGTAAAAACATAATACACTCATTTATATGCATACAAATATGTTTTATAAAACATAATATTAACAGTTGCACAACAAAATGAACAACAACTGTTCCCTTTTTCGCTCTCTACACCATATTCACAATGAAGTCAAGTCCTCCTTGGCAGAAAGAAAATCAACAGTAAAAAAGGAAACAAAAGTAGCAGCCGCCGCAGCACATGCTTTAGCACACGTACAGAACGTAAATAGTAAATATATTAAGAAAAAAAAGAGAGGAAGAAGAGGAAAGGTACACCGGATTTTCAATGGGGTAATAATAACTTGTAAGGTATGCACTTGTGACCGTTGCTCCTTTAAAGAAACTAATAAATTTTGGACACCATCTGCAAAGGAAGTGAACTATAATCGTATTACTCTTCTTATTTTGTATGAAAGCAATGGAGCAGTAACAGTCAAAGAAACATAACAAACAACAGCAGCAGCCGTCAACCCCAAAAAAACTATGTATATTATTGCAACTACAAAGCACACAATGGAGATTTCTCTCTTATTGCAATGTTAATTTCTTTTTGCTCTAATACATATATAGCTTGTTCATGTTTTATTCTCCAGTGGCACAACAGCAGAGAAGCTCAACAGATCACACAGTTTCTCTTACAGACAGCGCTGCGAGAAATGATGAAGAAGAACGTGCTCCAAAACTGAAGCACATACAACAAAAAAGAAACATTCCTTTTATGCATAAGCAATGTATACATGTTATATGTAGGCAACTACAGAAAATCTGCATTTGTAAAATTCTGCCTTTGAACACGACCTAAAATAAAATGGAGAAAGAAATATTTGCTTTTTACCTCTTGTCATCATCCTCCTGTTCTCCTTTTTATTAAATTCCCTTGCTCGAAGAACTAGTCTCAAACAGGGATAAATTTTAAATAAACTTGATATAAATGGGACTTAAATTAACTGCTCCTTTGCTTCTAAAAACAACACACTCAACGACACTGGAACTACAACAAGATGAAGCTCAAGTGATGATCATCACGGTGAACGGTGGCAGTGGTGGTAGCGCACAAACAGTTCCCCTATTCCTTATTACTTTCTTCTCTTTTCTTAACACCATAAATTCTTAATTATGAATTAATTGCAAACTTTTGAAATTTCTCTTGGCGTAAATCACCTTAAAAAGTTGTTACTTGTTAGGCAAGCCAACTAGCCCCATAAAATTTGGTGCTGTAGATTGCGGAAAACTGTTTGACTCACAGGTAGTTGTTTCGTATTTATTACAGTTTGTAAACCATGTTACACAGTAATAGTACAATAAACAAAAGAGTTTAATCAAGTGGTTTAGCCTTAATTTGTATAAACCAACAGTGTGATCTGGCACAGAAAAACACAATCGACTCCTTTAATTTTCTTCAGTAAAATTTGTGAGTTTGTTGAATTGTTTTGGTATATTGTCAACTTTTTTGGTCATATGAATATATATAACATTTTTGTTGTAAGATGTAAAACACAAACTGACAAATGGTATAAAATGAATGCACACTATCCGCTACCGCTGTGCTAAGATACTCGTGTGACTTTAAGTCAAACTATACGGCTGACACAGACAAACGCGTGCTGCTTCTCCACCGGATGCTCAATGAAGACTGTTAAGCTCGCTCGTGAAACCTTCCCTAGACCAAAACCAAGCATATATCGTACTAAAAGTTTTGCTGCTCTGCAAATGTGTTAGATAGGAAGGGGGTTATATAATATGTGATGTGGGGTGTTTTAGAGCTTACACTGCACTCCTTATTACTGGTTTTGCAGTTTAGCTCACAATTTTATATGACATAACAAACGTTCTCTTAATATAAACTCTTGGTTCTCATTTCATGTCATGGATTCAATATAGTGTTCAACACTTTTTCAGGAACAGAATAGCCAAACTCTACATTTTACCCTTTACTCGCTGTATGTGCTATTCTACGCACTGATATGATGAATGATTCACACGATCTATTAAATCAAACAATTTGGTCTGATTAGTTGTGGAAAAAGTGGCGAAGTTAATTTTAACTATAACCTTACTTTTTACGTTGTCAAACTACCGACTAAAAGTCACGGAGGACGAGAACTTGTGAGCTAATCCATTTCGGGGCTACTTGAGACGTGCTTGTTGAGTTTCGCTTTCTTACGAACGAAATGATTACTAGCTAGTTAGTACATGAGAAATACAACATAAGAAATAATCATTTGGTTATGAATACGTACATGGACGAAATTCAGTCAATTGTATGCGAATTAACGATAGTGTCATAGGTCAAATTATGACAATCATATTTCGCAATTAAGTGTTCCGGTAATCCTTTCTAATTTTGAAATAAGAGCGCCAGCAATAATAGTACATAATTTAATTACATTTTGTTTCGAAACTATTGTTTTTTCTTACGTGTTTATATAGATTATATCATGTCGTATTCAAGCAGTCTTGATAGCTTTTCGCATTCTCAACTTAGGATTACTTATGTACAGTTTTATGTTGCTTGATTGATTTTATATTTTACGCGTCACTTTTCGATAATAACACAAGAACATAAATGACATCATGTTGATGTAAGTAAATTATATATTAAAAATCTTCCCGTGTATTCGATCGTTTTCTGTCGGTATAAATACTTTAATGACCATTTACTGTAATCAGTAGTGTAGTGTAATGACTAATGACCAATGTATGATGCCATGCACATATAAATTCTAGTGTATAAAATGTCATGTCATGTATAAAACTTCAATATCATGTGATGAGTATCATTGATCGACAATTAATGGTAAAGGTGAAAATATATCATTATCAAAAACCACAAACAGCATTATCACAGAAATATGTTCACAATGCACTTTGGTTTGAATTTGAACAATACAACAAAGGTGAAGGCATGTACGTACGTGCTAATCATTCTTTATTTGTTCGTATCATTCATTGTCATTTCGTATCAGTATAACATTAAAACTTGCTGACCACGCCAGATAATGTATTTCAAACTTCAGCATTCTGCCTGTTGTCTATTTCTTCATGCTTTTCCACTTACAAGCTTTAAAACTCATTCTATTCAAATGATATTGCCATCCTCCAGAGAATTTGTGTGTCAAAATTGTGTCAAAACTCGCACTTTGATTTTTGTCGTCGGTACTTACTTTATTACTTCCATAGCACAATTTCATTGGACAATATGGGTTGAACATATCCTGCAAAATAAATTCCCTCCTGACACAGGCAAACTGAAACCTTTTTTATTGGCAATATGAAAATGTATTCCTGAAATGGGTTAAAAATTATGTTATATAAGTTATGTTATGTTACATAATGACAGGCAACAGTAAAAAGAAAATATATCGATCTAGAATAAATAGGGATACAATTTGCTCTTTTTTATAAAATTCGGCATGCATTAACCTTTGCTCGCAGTGTTAACGTCCGTCGTAGGTCGCAGTATGTTCCTCAGGTTCATTATGAATTTTTGTACTGCCCTCTTAGAAAGTTATGGCATTTGTGGACAAATAGTATGGCATGGCAACCCTTAATTCAAGCACAATTATAAAATCGAAACCAATCATTTTCGTGGTCAACCTCAACATTCTGTGTTTTCATATAGTTTTGAGAATCCATCATTAGCGGTAATGTAAAAACTAAAAAGCAGTCGTTAGTTGAGTGTAGAGTAGAGCTTATATTTCACTTCACCGATGAGGAGAAATAATGAGTAATGAAATGAGGTTTCGAGTCATAGAAAGGAATAATATTGAAAGTTACTATGGTTTTTATTTTTCTAACAACGTCAAAACAGTAACTATCGCATATTAAATTATCATTAAATGATTATAACGATATTATATTATTTATAATGGCTTTGTAACAATAAAATAGAATTCATTAAACGCTTTCGCTTATCATCATTAAATTAAACAATATATTACACATGTAATATTTACAAAAAGAGATACCCTTAAATTTTAACAAAAAATTGCACACATGCACTCAAGACAAACTTCAAAATGAAAGCAACAGCAAAACAAATATTTTCATAACATTGTAAATACAAACACCATGAAAATATTCATTGAAACAATTAGGTAGGTATTACAATTTTACAATGCAATGCAGTGATAGTGAATACTTTGGTAAGAATACGGGCTTAATGACTAGACATTTTAGTGTTGTGAATTGTTACAATTTTCAAATGTTAATTCATGTTCACCTTAATCTTAATGAAAGGTATAAATGATTTATTAAGTTATTACGCGATGTCAACATTGTGATTTGACCGTGACTAAAAAGGTATTGCTGGTTTGGGTGCGATGTGTGTTGTGAGACGAGATGTAGCTCATTTTGAGAAAGATAACATTCACTGGACACTCAGACAAGTGGACTTTCTTGACATAGAAATTTATTTTATAATTTAGTACTACTCAATCATTAAGCCCTGGACAGAATGAAGTGTACAAGAAAAATAAATCTTCATTCATTTGCATTTGCTCACCTAACATACTGGAACTGCATTAAAACAGTAGTATCCATTCATTCATTACTATTTTTTTTATCAAATGGTTATCGCTAGAAAAATTAATTGTAGTAGACTGTAATCTTACAGCTCAACAATAAATTGAAATCTTTAATGAAGTTATAATGACTAACTATTGCTAATTTTATGATTATACCATGTATCATGAAAAGAAATATCTCATGACATTTTATGCCTAGCTAGGGTTAATTTTTATGTTTTGTGTGAGGTTAGGTACAAATTGTATATACCGCTTCGAACCGTATTATGCGATAACAACAATCGACATCTTTATTTATCCTTCCTGTGAGACGATAAATATTCCGACTATTTTGTACTCTCGCTATATTGAATATGTGTACTTTAACCCTTCAGAGGACAAGGAATAAGTATACAAAGGAGACATTTAATGTAATTCGTCTTTCCTTAGTTAAGTAAAGAGATTTCATACCATTGTCTACCAATATATTTTGATCTTACGGTCCAGCTGGACGCGCGCGTGGCCGTCATATCATAGTATGTACCCATACATATATGAAGTTGACGGTTGGCTATAAATCATATAGTAAAAATGAACGTCCACATACACTAAAGAATATTACCTAATTGCACGAACGCACGTAAAGTATACTTAATGTATATATCTACAATTGGTTTAACTTTGTGTCTAACAATCTAAAATAATATTTCGTCAATCAATAATTAATTATATTATCAATTTTAAGAGATCCGGTGAGATTAAACAAGTTTCAAACAATAACTTACACAAATATTTTATAAATTATAAAATAAGTTAATAGATACAAATTCAGAACAAACGGATTAGATTTGCATGAAAATGCAATTTACCAAGGAACAAGCAACACCGGATTTTGGAAAGAAACGTTGGCTGAATATATTACAATGTTTACTTATTATTCTGTGTGAACAAAAGTAAGATGCATCGCTTTAATTAACTAACGGATATTTCATATACATGTTTAACGATTTAAGTTAGAAAATGGTTAGTAAATGCTATCGTTTTTATAACCCGGAAAAAATTTCATACAGCTCTAAAAATTAAACAACAAGCAGTATACATATTATTGGTTTGTGCAGGTGGGCTCATTTTTACTCCTTTTCAATTCATCTTTCATCTATTGCCTTCAAAGAAGCATTTTCTCGAAGGTTTGAAGATATCCATCCAGCCGTTTTCCAAATGAAAGCTCTTTCAAATTTCTTAATAGTAATGTCAGTCCTCCATTGAGAATTCAGAATCTTCAGATGTTGAACAATTCGGACTGTAAAATACAAAAATGGTTACGAATTGTTAATTGTCAATGATTTTTTTGTAATCCATACGGAGCATAAATAATTCCCGATATGGATTTATATACTAAATATTAAATTATACGAATATTACCTTATTGCTCTGCAAGTCAAAAATACCACACGTTTCAGCTTTGGGTTATGGAAAAAGAAATTGAATGACCACACGCATCCAGATTCCGAAAACGGATCAGATTCAAAATCTGGTTTGTAAGTGAAGATTTCAGAGTTTTTGAGTCCTCCAATTTCGTTGTCCACTTCTTCCCACAGCTTTTGCCTGCAACACACAAAATGAAACGTATGAAATTATTGAAACTAACACTAAGAGTAAATGAAAATCATGCTCCGATCCAATTTCATGATGAAAGTTGTGTAAATTTACCTGAAGTTCCTGTTGTAAAGATTGGACTGGCCCAATCTTGAGTCAATTTCAGCCCAAACGTGAGCCAAACTTGGAGATCTTGAGAATTCATGGCTTTTTGCATCACTGAAGTCATAGTCGGGGAAAAATGACAGATTCAGTGTGGTAATCAAGTTGAAAAGCATCTTTCTGGATATGACAAACATTTCAATGTTCTCCGAGGTTATCACCTCCTGGTCCGATTCCACTGATCTCGATAGAAAGTTTGCCTCCAGGGGAGGGCTTAGTGCAACAATGTCAGATCCACCACCGTCTTTCGCCATCTTTTTGTACAAGCCTTTCTGTTCGCTTCCAGCAACCTGCAATTCAAAAAAAATATCAGTTACGGAGAAAGTTAAATCAAAGTTTCATTTCAAGTTCCTATAATTTAAAAATACTTGTGTTTGGTAATTTCAAGATAAAAGCATCAAATATTTCATTGAACCTTCGTATTGCTGCGATGTTAAGTATATATTTAGATTCATTTACATACACAATATTGAATATACTTTGGTAGCATATACAATACAGCTCAATTCTAATTGATCTTGTTCCAACTATTTTGCGAATCAATAACAATCGTTTTAAAATATGATCATGTGATGATGGGGCTTAAATAAACTGAACACTTGATCTATAAGCACATAATATGTAAACAGTATACTTAGAATCGAACTCGAATGACCCCAAAAACAGCTTAACATGCAGGGCAAAGATTGTGACATATTTTTTTATTAACTCAATTCAATGACTCTTCTTTATCATATTATTTTCACGAATCATTGCCAGTTGTACATGTACACAACTTCACATCTTTCCATACAGTTTCAATGTTGTTGCAAATTGCAAGGTTCATCAATGGGCTTTTCTGAAGTTTGCTTTTGATATTTTATCATTGAGTCATTCATTATGTTGTCAAACAGACGTCAAAAACACTTTGCAAAATACACACCTTCTATTTAATTTAACAAACATGATAAAGTGATATGATAATTGATCTGCCGATGGAATACTGAAAACATTCCACATCCACAGCCCATTCCCGCTTACAAACTATTTCATTATTTAGATAAAGCACTCCATCACTCATCAGTAGTTTTACTAGCAATAGCATCTACAATCTATATCTATAATATGCATGCATAATCATACATCTCCATAATGGGCATAATGTAAATGTAAATACATATCAAACAATTCACTGAATAACAATCGTATTAAAAATGGTAAAAATCGGCGATAATGATTTTAAAAACTATCAGGGATGAAAACCAAATTTTCTGGTTTATTTAATACTACTCGTTGTTTGTATAGTGTGTATAGTCATATTGCATTGCATTGGCTAGGGCAATAAGTTCTGCAGTAACCCAAGAATATGATCATCCATCAGTTAACATTGTTAGCCAAAAGAACATTCGAATTTTGTTCCAAGCAGGAAAGGGGACAAGAATTCGGAACTTGAAATATGAAAGAAAGCGGCCAAGATTAGCGAAGTTCCGTGAGCTAACCGGGATACTCGTAAATGTTTGAATGGAATATATACATTTCAGCAGCCACTGATAAGCAGTTTGTCGTTTGTCTATTTTTAGACTTATGTAGGATAAGACCTGCATAAATGTTTACGCTTAAGAGAAGCTTCAGTTTTGGCTCCAAAATACTTGACGTCACTGACAAGTCAAACTGTATTTTTATCAAGTAAACCTTAATTTGATGTTTCAAAAGATCATAGTTATCGTATGTTCTCGTTCTGATGCTCACTGTATCACAATCCCTTCATATTCTTGAGTTTTGACTACATGATTTCCGTGTCACGCAAATTTTGATTTTCATTAACCAGTCAGTTTTGGCCAATTGATTTTGATGCAATACAAAATAAAATGTTTATCACGCGTTTACACAAATAAAGGAAGTTTGGCAAGGGTGAATTGCAATGCAATGTGTGCAATTGTCAGTACCCACTACACACATTACATTTATTAATGCGCCATGCAATTCACCTCTTTTTACATTTTACAGAATCTTACAAAACTTTATATCAGGCATCCGCAAAGCTCAATAATATGCTTACTTGTGGATCATCATATGCAGTTTGAGAACTTGTCTTGTCGCTGTTACGCTGACGCTGAAAGGAAATTGCCAAGTTGAATAAAATATGCAATTATGCTTGTGCAACTCTTGATTTTTGGGTTCAAAGTTTAAAAGATGTTTGCAAAATATTTTTACGAAACTTCGAGAAAAAAATTTCAAATAGAACATACGAGTTATTCTATCTATCTGGTTTGGTTATAAGTTATAACCATTAGCCGAACTCCATGCCCATGTACCATTTAGTAATCCATGGTCAGTCATGATATCTGCAATCTGCAAATACCTTTCAGGACCTAACTCACTTGTAATTGTAATCGGAGGGAGGGCAACTTGAGACATGCTTATTTGTAGCCATACAACAACAATTTCTATGTTAATTTGAATTCTTGTCTATATTTTTATAACTTCGTGTGACATTATTTACTGAAATAATATTTTTCACAAGAATGATATAAATATAAAACAATGCACAGTGGTTAAAGGGAACCACTTGATGGACAAGAAATTTATTTGTATCCCTGCGTTCTGCGTTATATCATATTTTTTACGTTTCATGTAAATTGTGAATCTTTATTGTTGCATTCGTTCACTAAATAAAAGATGCATTCATTTGCATTTTCGCATTGATGCTTCTGTTGCATTTTATTACAAAATATAGTAAATACTACATAAGAAGCCTTTTTTCTTTCTCAAACTTTAAATTCATGTGTGCAACAGCACATAGTACACTGCAAAAAATTAAAATAAATAATAAGCATTGGATGCAATAGTTAACTTCAACATTTACTATCCAATACTTTCATTAATCTGTTCGTTAGTGATAGGGATTAAGTGGTAAGTGATGTGAAAAAGCAAAGGCACTTCACATGACTGCTTGCGTCTTAAATTCCTTGACATAAAACCACCGAAGCGCTTAATATTCACAACCAAATTAAGTGACAATTGAAGTACAAATACTAACTCTTGTTTTGTGAATTAAATATGTACAGTTTCAAGCAGCGTACACATCAGAAAAAATGGAAAGCGTACATTTAATGCTAGTTTGAAAATAAATTGGATGTGAACGGTAGATAAAAACTGTACTGATGATGACTGATATTCTTACTAAAAAATTGGCAAAGTGAATGTAATTTAGAAAAAAGAAGAAATAAATGCTGAATAATTACGGTTACTCACAACTAACGCTAATTATTTCAAGATACACTTCAAGATAAGATGTTCAAACCCATCAAATAGGTTACTTCAATTTTTTAACTTATTTTTAAACATTACCTTGCAAGAATACGATTCCACCCTCCCCAGAACCCGTAGGTCGCCCAATTCCAAATTGCTCAGCATAGATGACAACGCCTCCAGTCTCCCACTTTCCAGTAACTTCATTTTTACTATTTTTTTTGTAAATTACACTGCCCAACAAATACTGCGTTTCGTTTTACAATAATATACTTATCACGAGTACAAATCTTGTAACCAAAATAATTTTGTTTCTCTCTCGTAAACTTTGTTAACGTTGAACTTTTCATGTATTTTATTTAAAATTATGTAATTCAGTTTCTCCACACAACAGCCTTCGTTATTCGGTAGGACCAATAGCAGCAGCAATTATTACTTCGCCTGATCACAATGTTATTTGTCGCACTGGAATTACTACTAGAGTTCTGGACGTTTTCTCTCGATCCAATACTTTCTTTAATATTCGGATTCATCAGTCCAAACTTCATCTACAGTCCCTACTCAGATAACGTAGAGAGGCCTGAGCGCGGTTTTTCCTTATAAAGCCCTGTGTGACTCAGTGTGTGACCACTGAAACGCAGCGAAAAAACCAAACTAAGGCCTAAATAACAATAGAAATCAAACGCTAGGACATAAGAAACACACAGTACAACTTATTAATATAGAGATGATTTTTCTTGTTTTAAATAACAATCCACTTTTTTCTCGTACTTGTCTCGTCACACAAGATACTAAAATTATAATGACACCTTCCTCCACACAGTGATCAACCTACCACAACAATTTGATATTCGGATTGATCTGGACTACAATTAAAAATGGCTTCCTTGTTTCTTGTGATTTATGCGTATACAATGTGATGATAAATGACCTCTATTCTATCTGAATGATGACTTCTATATTCAAAGGCAAAACTGCATTAAACAATGCACCCAGTGCTTCGTCACATTACAAGTAGAAAACTGAACTTTTTGTCGTTATGTCCTTGACGGAAAAGATAATGGTTGACGGTTTTACTTTTTGTGTACAATTTTAGTTATAATGGTTTTTGAGATATATTATGTTTTTTTTGTTTAACTATGCTCTCATCATCATCGTACCATATACACACTATTGTCGTCATACAACACAAAATACAAAACATGAGCTAAGTTCTCCTTACCATTTTGCCTAACAACAACAGCATCAGCAGGAACAGCTAATAGCCAAGTAAAGTGTAAACTCTATACAATAGATAGATCGATATAGGGGGATATTTTTTTATATAAAAATGCTTATAATAATATGTTGTGTACAGTGTATGTATTTCATATCGTATTCTTGGCATAGCTTAGGGCTTAGGGCATAGATACATTCCTATACATACTTTTTGTTATTGTTAGAAGATATGTATAATAAATATATATGGACGGGCTACTATAAATTAAATATGGATATAATATGTACTATGTACATAATATGCTAGGTATGATATGTTTTACTTTTGTACCAAATTGCAATTTTGATACCTACACAATGTTTTTTTTTTATAATTTAACTGCTCATTTTCTGTCGACTTGCACACTTTGTAGTATAATGGAGTAATACTAATACTGCGTTAGCTAAACAACTGTATACTGTTTAGTTGATAGTATAATCAATAACAATATAAATGAGTACTGAATCCACTTCTCTGAAGTTCTCTTTCTGAATACATGTGTCTGCGCTTACTTTTTCTTTATGTGAGTGGTACTCTCATTGTATTGTACTCAAAGCAGTTC
>JAQFZG010001015.1:0-24479 GCA_034695465.1 Entomobrya nicoleti | reverse complement strand
TTCTTGAGTTATCGTGGTGACAGACGGACAGACAGACAGACAGACAAACGCGATCAAGTCAATACTCCGCTGAGCTTTGCTTTCAGCTCCGTAATAAAGTGACTACTCAAAATTATTCTCACCTTGCATATAAATTTCACTTATGCAATACGTATAAATTTGCAATGTACTCCCGACAAGCTCAACTATGGGACGGTTTACATAGCCGTTCATATAACACAAAAATATGAAATTGAGGAATTTGAACTAAATTTTTCTCAGTTTCTCTCCATCTCTCACAACAGCAGCATCCTCACTCTTTTTAAATCCATAAACATATATTTAGTTCCAGACTAAAAATGGATTTACTATTTTCTCTTGCATGGATCATAATTTACATTGTGATTCTGTGCATTTTATACACCATTTATACTTTGTACTCCCATAAAAGATATTTCCAGAAACGTAACATACCTTATATTGGCGCCGGATTTACCCGATTTCTAAAAATTGTTCTTGGTAAAATGACTTCACTGCAAGCAGAGGTGGAAATTTATCAACATGCTGTGTCCTGTAACTCTCCCATAGTCGGATTCACCAACATGTTTAACTTAAGTAAAGGAGTTTACGTAACCGACTTGGAAACCATGAAAAACGTATACGTTAAAAATTTTGACCACTTTATGAACCGACCCCTTCTAACAACCGGAAGCAAGAAAGACTACATATCAAGAATGCCATTTGCTCTGGATAACGAGCAATGGAAATTTTTGAGAGCAAAAACCACCCCGATATTCTCCACAGGAAAAATTAAACGAATGTTTGAACAAGTTCGAAAAAGTAGTGAAGGGATGACGACATACGTTAAAAATCACATTGGATCAGAAGGTTCAAAAGAGGATCTAGACTTTTCCCAGCTGTTAAGCAAGTACATAATGGACGTCATCGCAGCAACAGTCTTTGCATTTGACAGTAAAGCGTGGGAAGGACCTGTTGGTCAAAAATTAAAATTTGAGGAAATGGGAAACCGTTATCAGTTTAAATTTTCCCCCTTAAAATTTATTCAATTTATTGTCTCAAATTTCCCCAAATTGTATGACTTGTTGGGTTTTAACATAATGGATAGTGAAGCAGAAAAGTATTTTGCGGACATGATCAAACAAATTATTAAACATAGAAGGCAAACAGGAGAAAGGAGGGAAGATTTTTTACAGTATGTTTTGGACGCGCAAGCAGGTATCCTGAAAGCAGATGAGGACCAACATGAAAATATTTCCGAGTCGGCGAGTGGATCTCCTGGACTTATATTTGATGATGAATACTTGGTAGCCTTTTTACTGCAATTTTTGCTAGCCGGGTTTGATACGACAGGATCAGCTTTAAACTTTGCACTGTATTCCCTAACAACAGAACAGCAAGTGCAGGAAAAGTTGTATGAGGAAGTCAGCTCGAAAATGAACGCAAATGGAGGAAAATTAACGTATGAAAGTTTAATGGAAATGGGATATCTTGACCAAGTGATAAGCGGTGAGATATAGATAACTTTATGATATTTCAAAGTAGATTGTTTTATTTAACGAATAGTTTTAGTTGAAATTTAATTGATTTTTTTAGAAAGTTTACGAATGTACAGTCCAAACACTCAAACAACTCGATTGTGTACGAAGGACTATACTGTACCTGGAACGAATTGTACTATTGAAAAAGGTACGTTTATACTTCTTCCAATCTATCCTAATCAATATGATGAGCGTTACTATCCCAATCCGGCTAAATTCTTGCCTGAACGTTTCACCCCAAAAAATAAGCAAACTCGAAGTAGATTCGCTTGGAGCCCATTTGGCCATGGTTTGAGGAACTGTATCGTAAGACACTGACAGTAGTTAAAATTCTGAACTTTTTAGATTGCTTTAAAAATTTAATTTAATTTCCACACATAAATTTCCATTTTGTTTTCAATAGGCAATGCGATTTGCACTGGTTAAGGTAAAAGCTGTTGTTGCGCATTTGGTCTACTCGTTCCAGTTTTCTCCCAGTTCTAAGACTCTAATTCCTATTGAGTTTTCTGATGAAGCTGCCCTTAAACCTAAAGGAGGACTGTGGATAAAAGTGGCCTTGAGAAAATGAAAACATAATTTATACTTTAAACCGTATTTTTATTAACTAGTAAAATCACAATTAAAACTTAATTGGATCACAATTCCCAACATATTTTTTCAACTTATATTCTATGGTTTGTGTAAAGACAGTCTGTTGTCAATTCTTTATAAATCTTGATTTAAGTCTATATTTAAATTTGAAGTCTTAAAAAATAATTATATAGAAAAATTAATTGAATTTATTGATTGATTTTTTAACCTGAATAAAATTATTTGCGCGAAATGTTTTAAAATACTTTCCAGCTAATTTCTAGGTGTAACCACAACTTTGAAAGGCTTTGGTCTTAAGAGTAACCAAATTTCCGGAAGAAAGTCTGCCTTTCCATCACTACCATACTCAGATCTCACATTAAACTGTTGAAATAATTTTGTCACAAATAAAAACAACGCATCATGTCCAAAAGGTCCCCCGTAGCACTTCCTTTGTCCTTCATCATAAGGAATGAGTGCCTCATTTTGCACATACTTTGTTTGATCCTCATTCAAAAATCTTTCCGGTCTAAAATTTTCAGGATCGCCCCAAATTTTAGGGTCATGATGTACCCCATAAATGTTGGCAATAATGGATGCTCCTTTGGGTAAACGGTAGCCATGGAAATCCAAATCGGATTTCATTTCATGGGGAACCCCCAGTGGTACCGCTGGGTCTATTCTTAGAACTTCTGATATAACTGCTTCAAAGTATGGCATGCTAGTAATATATTGAACATATAATTAAATTAAATCATAATGATAAAACTATAGCCCAACTCCCGACAACCCTCATAAGTGTATATTGCGTATTTTGTATTTACCTCACTATGGGAATATGAGGTGTATAACTTATGAGGGCATTTATGAGGGGCTCATATCGATGTAGGGAGAAGGCCTTATATATTTTTTGATAACTTACTTTATTCTGTCGGATAGCGTTGGCGGACGTGAGCCAATAACTTGGTCAATTTCACTCTGTAATTTTTGCTGCACGTTTTGGTATTCACTTAGGTAAAGCAGTGCCCATGACAACGTAAGTATTCTAAATGAAAAGTTATTAAAAAGGCTTGCTAAAATATATAAACTTAATGAAGATTTATTATTCAATATTTTTTTCTTACGGTGGTTCAGTTCCCGCCAAGAACAAAGAGAAAAGTCCTGCAGTAACGTTGGCATCTGGAATTATAATATTGTGCATAAATATACGTTAAAGTTTCGAACACGTATACATGCGTAGGTACACTAGGTATGCTGCTAACATTATTTTTTCTCTCTATTGTGCTTGCTTATTCATTTGGGAAAATTAAATTAGTTAGAATAATTCTGATTGGTTAGATATTCATTCAATGTTTTCAGACAACCAATCACACCACAGGAATTCCATTTTTCTGACCTTAAAGATCAACTTTGGTTGTTATGGTTTTGGAAACGGTATTTATGGAGAAATTTGACCATTTTTAAGACAACATCAAAATTGGCCATATTTATCCATAATTACCTACGTACGTATATCATGTTGTCAATGCTTACTTTCAATATCGTTAAAGAAACTCCGGTTCCCTTCCGGATCAGCTCCGGTCCTAGTCCCTGAGCTGTAGTGAAGATTTTGAAGTTTCCTAAAAAACATGTAACAATTATTAAAATTAGCTTTTACTCAACTCAGCATAAAACATGCTATGGGGTCAATATACAATACAAAAATATTATATCCAAATTTGAATAAGTATTTACCCCAAGTCCGTCGTATAGTCAAAATTTTCATCATGCTTTGCAGTAGATTCCTGGAATGCTTTCATTATCGTGTTTAAGCTACTCTTGTAACGATCCCATCCAAATATTCGAGGAGCTATGAATCGTATAGCTGGAGAGTAAAAGTATCCGTTGACCTCACCCATTACCTGGGTAAAAAGAACTGCTCTAGAACAGTTGAACAGTTCCAAATCCTCAATTATTTACCATGTCATATTTTTTCCATCGTTTGAAGTTTAATTTAAAATAAAAACTTTAAAAAATGCACTCATACACGTAAAGCTCATCAAACGCATGAACAAATTCAGATTTGCTTTCCTTCTCCAGGTGAATTCGTTCCCCACTTAAAGTCCGCCATAAAGAACTTATCAAAGGAGCATTGAATAATCGATCACCCGAAATTGGAGAAGACTTTTTTTCTCTTAATGATTCCAACATTGTATCCACTTCGTCCGATATCATAGTTTCCCGGGAAGCAGTATGAAAATTTTGTATGGCACGGACAACCAATTTGCGTTGAACTTCCCAAGGTAATTCATTCGAATCTATGGCACCTTTTAAAACAAAATTATAAATCCAAATTGAAAATCAAATTTAATTAAAAAATAGTTGATTAATTAATTATTAAAAAATATTTTTTATACCAAATGGTCCTTTAGTAAATTCCGCCATTGCTGGATGAGCTTCAAATCTTCCAAGTGCAGAGGAAACTTGGAAAAGCTCCCTTATAAGCTCATGATCAGTTATAACAATAGCACTTAATTAAGAAATACATATAAAATAGCTCATTACAATATCCATTTAGAATTATGACAAGATAATAAATAACATTTAATTAAATAGAGCATCACTCTTTCAATCCAAACTGCAATCTGAAAATTGGTCCGAAGCGTTGAGCCCATTGTTTAAATGTTACGTGTGGTCGAGTTCCAACTTGTAACAAATTTCCGATCAATGGAAGGGATAACGGACCTAACAAATATCAAATTTTAATTTTAGCTTGACATAAATATTATAAAATATAAAATAAATATTTTAAATGTGCAAACCTGGTGGCTGATTTCCTGCTCCAAAACAATTACCCATCATGAAGATGACACACAAAGAACTGACTACTATCATATTGCTTTTTAGAGCATGCTTACGAAAAAAATATTTAAACTTTACGTGACTGGAATCATGCATATGTTATTCTTCAATTCTTTAAGCAGACTGACACAATGTTCAATTGTCTTTATTGTCAATACTCTACCTTATCATATTCCAAGGTCAGCAGAGTACAAAAAAGTTGTTTCTGGAGATATTTAAGATAGCAGTGGTGAGCAAACTTCCAGAAAACCAGTTTTTTCACGCTCTGCATAGCATCTCAATTTTGAAAGATTTTTAGTAAGAAAACGTTTATATTTTTTAGCATTGTACTCTTATAAGCTTGAGAGTAAAATCTGAGGTTAGATTACTCATAAGCTACTTGTTAATGAAGCTTTTATATAATTTCCAGTAATAATGCAAATACTTACATGCGTCATTGTGAATAAAACAAAAAATAAATAAACTTGATCAAAGTCGTTCCTAAAAAAAATCAAAGTTTTTGGAGCCTTAGTGATCAGCCTCTGTTTTTATTTATAATAATTAATAATTTATCAACTCATATTTACTTCTTGTGCAATTTTATTATTTGCAAATTTGTTTTGCATCAGCGACGATTTCCCAAAATAAAATGTTAAATGCATTCCCATTTAGTTTGCTATGTAATCAACCATAATGTAGACCCACCTGCCAAAGTGCATAGAATGTTCTTAGGTTGTAAAAATTACACTGTGGACCATGCTCTGATAAGTTTGCTATGACGACTACATTGTAATAAACTGGTACCTGTTAGCAGTGTGCTCAGTTGTGTGAAATATACGAAAAAATGTGCACACCCCCAAAAGCCATTCATATCATGAAAAAATATAAATTGCATGAAAATATTTTTTAAACACTTCTTCCAGTTTACTAACAAACTCTCTGGACAACGATACTTGTTATAAAATGTAAATTACCTACCACAACATTGCATTTCAAGGTTGGCAGGGGTGAAACGTTGATTAAAATTGTTTAGGATGCCGATGAGATGAGGACATTGCTTAGTATTTTTTCTGCTCTGGTTAAAAAAACAGCTTATAGTAAACTCTTTGATGATACTCTATGTAATGTAAGGTGTAATGTAACCAATGTTACTTTTTGTGAGTTCAAGCTTCACACAAAATCTCAGTCATTATATTTAAAAAAAAAAAATGATAAACACTAATGAACTTGCTTTGAACGTGACGTGCTCAAGTTGTCTTCTGTGAATACGACTTGAGCCATAGTGAGAAAAAATGTAAACCCAACGAACCATCAGTCATGCATGACTGTTGTTATATGGAATATGAATGCTTATTAGCTGCATGCGCGTGTAATCGTAATGATAAAAAAATGTATGTACCTCACCTCACGTTACAAAACATTTCATAAGATTCCAGTGTATTTGGTTAATGTAATTGGTAACGTTCATTTTTACTACTAAATTCAACTAATCGACCAATATAACAAACAGTGTGATGTAAATATGTTAATGATGACATGTTTAATATAAGCATCTCCATTTTATGCATTTGTCCATCTAATTGACTGTGTTAAAAAATATTACAAAAATGCTTTATAAATTGATTACTTTGTTGTTAATTTTTGTATTGTTTATTTAAGTTAATAAACAGCAGCTCATTCATGTAACCTATTAAAATAATTCTGACGACAATTATTTTTTTTAAACAACGGCTGTGTAGCTCAAATCAATAAGTAGTAAGTTTAACGAAAATCGCCAATACTCACGAGACTCTGGACTTATGTACAAGTATGAATTATTGTGTGCGTGCTTCCATTATCTAATATACACATGGCATATTTGTGTGCCCACTTCAACTTCTATCCATATTGTATAGCAAGCTACTTCATGAGTAAATGGATCAAAATTTGATGACCTTGAATAACTGTTTTATTATAACAACATATAGCAAATATTACTCAGTTACGCCATCATCTCTCATAAAGCTGGTTTAAAAAATCAAACTCAGTTAAATTTAGTCGAATAGTCAATTTAAAAAATGGGTCTACTAAGTTCCCTCGTTTGGGGGATAGTTTACTTTGTACTCTTGTGCATTGTTTACATCCTATACGCTTTACAGTCCCACAAGAAATATTTTAAGAAACATAATATTCCTTATATTGGCGCTGGATTCATCCGATTTCTAAAAATGATCCTTGGAAAAAAGTCGTTAGTGGAATCAGAGCTGGAATTATATAAGCAAGCTGTCTCTTGTAACTCTCCCATAGTCGGATTCACCAACATGTTTAACCTCAGTAAAGGAATTTACGTTACCGACATGGAAACCATGAAAAACGTGTATGTGAAGGATTTTGACCATTTCATAAATCGACCTCCGTTGACAACCGGCAAGAAGAGCTATCTATCAAGAATGCTCTTTGCGACGGACAACGAACAGTGGAAAATGTTGAGGGCCAAAATGACCCCAATATTTAGCACAGGGAAAATTAAACGAATGTTTGAAAATTTCCGTAAAAGTAGTGAAGGGATGACGACCTATATTAAAAACCATATTGGGTCGTCAAGTGATTCGAAAGAGGATTTAGACTTTTCCCAACTATTCCTCAAGTACACAATGGACGTCATCGCAGCAACTGCATTTGGATACGATAGTAAAACGTGGGAAATAGCTGTTGGTGAAAAGTCAAAATTTGAGGAAATGGGAAAGCGATATCAGTTTAGCTTTTCTCCTTTAAAGCTTCTTCAATTTATGGTGATGTTTGTGGCTCCAAAGTTATACGACTTTTTGGGGTTTGAACTAATGGATGGTGAAGCTGAACAGTATTTTGCGGACATTATTAAACAAATGGTTAAACACAGAAGACAAACTGGGGAAAGAAGAGAGGACTTTTTACAGTATATATTGGATATGCAAGCAGGAATATTAAAAGCAGATGACGACCAAGAAGAAAATATTTCAGAGAAAGGGAATAGCCAACAGAGTGGATCTGCCACAAATTCTTTTGATGATGAGGACTTGGTAGCCTTTTCAATGCAATTTTTGCTAGCTGGGTTCGATACGACAGGGTCAGCATTAAACTTTGCACTTTATTCGTTAACAAGGGAACCGGAAGTACAAGAAAAGTTGTATGAGGAGGTCAGCTCGAAAATGAACTCAAATGGAGGAAAATTAACGTACGAGAGTTTAATGGAAATGACATATCTTGACAATGTGATAAGTGGTAAGATAAAGTTATAAACTTGCAATACTAAGGTGCCATTTATAATTTTGCATTGCACGTTAACTTAATTTATTAATTAAATAATATGAATAATATTTTATAGAAAGTTTACGAATGTACAATCCAAACACTCAAACAAATCGATTGTGTACTAAAGACTACCCTGTTCCTGGAACCAATTTCACTATTGAAAAGGGCACCTTCATACTTCTGCCATTGTATCCCAGTCAATTTGATGAGCGTTACTATCCCAATCCCAATGAATTCATTCCTGAACGTTTTACTCCACAAAATAAGCAAAGTCAAAGTCCATTTGCTTGGAACCCATTCGGCCATGGTTTGAGAGGCTGCATTGTAAGAAAAAGTCTAAGGATTGGAACCATACTCGATTGTTTTTTATAAATTTAATCTGAAAATTGACACTTTTCATTTGTTTCTAAATTAGGCAATGAGGTTTGCTTTAGTCAAGGTAAAAGCCGTTATAGCCCATTTGGTCTACTCGTTCCAGTTTTCCCCCAGCTCTAAAACCCTAATCCCTATCGAGTTTTCCGACGCAGCTAGTCTTAAACCAAAGGGAGGATTGTGGATGAAAGTTACGCTGAGAAAATAAAAACAAATGTACTATTCTACTGAATATCAATCGTAAATAAATTGAAATCAAATTGGCTTAATTTAAACATGCATTTCATTACGAATCATCTTGCTTTATATCAGATATACGTATGTATGTATATCATGTTGACCTTGGGTTCACCCTCGGTCCAGTCAATACTGTTGACCGATAACGATGAAACTTTAAAACTAGCAGTTTTAAATTGATGTTGATATGGTTCACAGTTGAATTAGTACTTAAAATTACATAGCAAAAAAAAAAACTCATACCATGTTGCTGACTTTACATTTGTGTTCACATTTATGCACCATTGGGCGAAACAAAAACTGACAGCTTCAATGATACTAGAAATCTTGATTCCTTTTGAGCCGAATTCATTCTTGTTATGTAACCAGCATGCCAGACAGATTGTTAGTGCATTTATAAATGTGTCCACGACGATGACCTTGAAATCATTAGTACTAAACTTAGTATCACTTTGTATAGGATGGTGGTTTAAAAGCGCAACGAGAACTCAAACAAATATTGCATGTCATCCTGCACAACTAGAGACGGAGACACACTAAAAAAATAAATCTATGAACATAAATCGTCTCATAAAAATACTGTGTTCATAATCGCTTGATACACTGAAACGAGACGACCTACGATAGCATATCTCCCCATTTAAATAAAAATAGTTTAGCCAAGTTTTCAAAAAATGGGACTATTAAATGTCCTGTTGTGGGGTATACCCACCCTAATAACATTGCTAATCACTTATATTTTGTATAATTTGCACTCCCATAAAAACTTCTTCAAAAAACACAACATTCCATACATGGGATCTGGATTTGTCCGTTTTGTTAAATTACTAATGGGAAAGGTATCTCTAGTTCAAGCAGAACGGGAAACTTACGAAGAAGCTATAAAATGCAACGCTCCAATCGTCGGATTCACCAATCTATTTTCCGGATCCCGAGGACTCTACCTGGCAGACATGGAAACAATGAGGAACGTTTACGTCAAAGACTTTGATCACTTTATAAATCGACCTGCGTTTCCAGGCGGTGAAAAAAATTTCTATCTGGCGAAAATGCTATTCGCCTTGGAAAATGAGCAGTGGAAAGGGTTGCGCTCCAAAATGAGCCCAATGTTTAGCACAGGAAAAATAAAAAGGATGTTTGGAATCCTTCAACGAAGCAGTGAAAATATGACGACCTATCTGAAAAATAATATTGGACCGGAAATGGAAATAGATTTTAGCCCAATTTTTACCAAGTACACTATGGACACAATTGCAGGAACTGCATTCGCTATTGACAGTAAAGCTTGGGAAGTTCCTTTAGGAAAAACGTCAAGATTTGAAGATATGGGAAATAAGTGGCAGTTGACATTTTCCGGTGCAAATATTCTTAAATTTTTAATAATGTTTGTGGCGCCAAAATTATTCGACTTACTTAAATTGGAGGTGATGGATAGCGAAGCAGAAACATATTTTGCTGATATTGTTAAACAAGTGGTTAAACAGAGGAGACAAGGTGGGGAAAGGAATGAAGACTTTTTACAGTTGACGTTGGATTTACAAGCTGGTATTTTAAAGGCAGATGAGATGGATGGAGACGAATCTGGAAATCGTGAAGAAAATTTGCAAAATAAACCACCTACTAGTTTATCAACCAAGATAACTTTTGATGACGATGACGTAATTGCTAATGCACTGTTATTTTTAAGTGGGGGATTTGATACAACGCATTCAGTTTTGTGTTTTGCTATTTATGCATTAACATTGAATCCGGAAGTGCAAGAAAAATTATGGGAGGAGGTCAACTCGAAAATGAATTCGAATGGTGGAAAATTGGCATATGAGGATTTATTGGAAATGAACTATTTAGATATGGTCTTAAATGGTTAGCTGTTCAATCTCAAAATACTGTTTAAAAAATTATTTTAAAACTTTTAGGAACTATTTTTGTAACACGAATTTATTTATTTGACTTTCAGAAAGCTTGAGAATGTATTCTCCCAATCCTCGAACGGAACGAATGTGTACCAAAGACTATTTGGTGCCTGGAACGAATTTCACAATTGAGAAAGGTTCATACCTGGCCATTCCCATGTATCCCAGCCAATTTGACGAAAGATACTTTCCAGATCCAGACAAATTTCTTCCGGAACGATTCACACCAGAAAATAAAGCTAAAAGAAGCCCTTATGCTTTTATGCCATTTGGACATGGACCTCGAAATTGCATTGTTAGTAGCCATGCAAAAAAATTGACTCAGAATTGATCCAAAAACTATTAATTAATTAATATTAACTACTTTAATTCATAGGCAATGAGATTCGCTTTAATAATGGTCAAGACAGCTATAGCCCACCTGGTCTACTCGTTCCAGTTTTCTCCCAGTGCGAAAACCCTAATTCCCATGGAATACGACCAAACAGTAAGTTTAAAGCCGAAGGGTGGCCTATGGCTGAAGGTAACATCCAGAAAATAAAAAAGATATAATTCAAATCTCTGTTTCGATTCTTTTCGATTACGTAACATTACAACAATAATAAAATGAATATGCACAAAATTTCCAATGTGACACCAACAAGTCAAATCTATTTACATCATTACGTCCATACACACATGCACCATGAACGTGATGGCATCCTTGAAACTTTTAATTTGTTTTTTCTGAGCATTAACCATACTTTGTTGCTGAGCAGAACAAAAGAGTCAATGACACTCCTAATATGCTTGCTATAGTAATGTTTCAAATTCAAGTGGTTTGTTTATTTGATACAATATGGTGTTCTATTACAAGTGCTTTGTTTATTCCAGCGCAGATCTCACAAATAAGCATGACAATGATATGCGCTTACATATTGAGTGCATGATGATGAATCATGATGGAAAGGTGACCTTGACAACATTGTCTGTCTATTGCAAACCAAGCGATTATTTTGCCATGATTTTTTTTCACTGCGTTACAGACAGCTGATTTTTTATGAATATTCATCATTCAATTACAAGTTGCTGTCAAGTATTCAAGTCAAATTACCATTTAGAATTGTCTATTTGAAAATTTATTTTAAGCAGAATATTTTTTATGATGGCGTTGTTTATATACCTTGTTGTGAGCCTTCTAGCTCTAATTGTCATTTTTATGGTGAAAAGCCACCGCACTCAAGAACGAAACAAAAAGTATTTACAAAAGTTTAATATTCCTCTGATACAAACCGAGTTTAAAGAGTTCGTCCATCTAATCACCGGCAAATCAACATTCATTGAAACCGAAAAACAACTGTATCGAAAAGCAAAGCAATTTGAAAATATTCCAATGGTTGCTACACCTGACATGTCTAGTGGAGATGGCTACGCACTGTACATTCGAGACCTAGATCTTCTCAAAACCATTCAAGTAAAAGCTTTCGACCACTTTATGAATCGTCGACCAGTGGCGAGCCAACAATCGAATTTATATTTTCGAAAAATGCTCGTTTCCGCAAACGACGAACAATGGAAAGGAACTCGAGCCAAGCTAAGCCCAAGTTTCACCACAGGAAAAATTAAACGAATGTTTCAAATTTTCACAAAAAGTAGTGAAAACATTTGCATCTATTTAAAAAACCATATTGGACCAAATGGCAGAGATCTGGATCTTTCCGAAATACTTTCGAAATACACAATGGATGTTATAGCCAGCTGTGCATTTGCAATAGACAGTAAGACATGGGAAGTTCCTTTCGGGCAAACTTCAACATTCGAACAAATGGGAACAAAATTTCAAATTAGTTTTAAGCCACTAAATTTATTCAAATTTATCGTTCTTACCGCTGCTCCAAAATTTGCGGATCTTCTGGGTCTCGAAGTACTTGATACAGAAGCGCAAAAATATTTCTCGGGATTGATCAGACAAGTGGTGAAGCATAGACGAGAAACGGGTGAAAGGCAGGAAGATTTTGTGCAACTAATGATGGATGCTCAGGCAGGTCTATTGAAGGCTGATGAGCAGGAAACCAAGTTGGTTATGCATGGCGCCTTGGATAAGGAGCTGAATGAAGAATCCACTTTAAATACAAACTCGAAACTGACATTCGACGATGATGATTTGGTGGCAAATGCAATGCTATTTTTACTTGCTGGTTTTGACACAACACTTTCTTTATTGCTATTTGCAATCTATGCAATAGCACTGCAGCCGGAAGTTCAAGAAAAATTATTTGAGGAAATCAGCACGAAAATGGGTGAAGACAATGGAACGTTAACGTACGAAAACGTTCTAAGTATGACGTATTTGGACATGGTTATAAATGGTATTTTTTATATTAAAATTTTTCAAACTAAATTTATTTAGACAGTTGTCAAATTGGTAAAACAAAAATAATTAATGTTTATTTAAGAGACGCTAAGGCAATACTCCCCCGCATCCCGCACGGAACGCTGCTGTACTAAAGATTATCCTGTTCCTGGAACAAACTTTGTTATTAAAAAAGGAACAATAATGATTTTCCCAATATATTCAATCCACAATGATGAAACGTATTTTCCCGATCCTGAGAAATTTATACCGGAGAGATTCTCAGCGGAAAACAAGGAAGCTCGAAATCCGTACTCTTTTATGCCCTTTGGATATGGTCCAAGGAATTGCATTGTAATTTAATGAAAACATATTAATTTTTCGCTTAAAAATATTACCGCATCCTAAATATGATAACAAAATAATTATTTGTTTTAGGGTATGCGATTTGCACAAATAGAAGCAAAATCAGTGCTGGCTCATTTGGTATACAACTTCCGCTTTCTTCCCTGCACAAAGACCAAAATACCTATGGAATTTTCTCAGACAGTAAATCTTAAACCTAAGGATGGACTTTGGCTGAAAATTGTTCCCAGATAAATTTTACAAATACACAGTTTTATTTGAGTTGAAAATTACTTAATAAAATTGTTAAAAAATACCACCATTTTTTCTGAACGCAACATAAAAGCATACCTAGTAATATATACAAAGTAACATATTGAACGGTATCGTTACTTTTGACGTTTTTTTTGTGCTAACTTTGCTTGCATTTTTGTATAAATGAATTGTTTACAACTGGTTGATTTCTAATTTCAAACCTGGTATTTTTGCAACTTTTCCGGGCATGAAATTTTCATTATTAATAGTTAAAACAGCGATTGCCTAGTTGGTTTCCACATTTCATTTCGCTCCTTCATCCAAAACATTACTTTCAATGGAATATTCATCGTCAGCTAGTTTCATACCAAAACGAGACCGTTGGCTAAAAATATCACACAGATAAATAAATTTACCTTGTATTCTGATTCAATAAAAATATATATATATATATATATTATATTCCTTATTATCTCTTTAAATATTTATCTCTTGCTTAAAAGAAATATGCACATGATTTCATTTCACAGCAATTGATCAGTTTCCCACGGTCTACATTTTTCCTTTTTTCCGCCCACACTGCACTTTCAATTCAATCCCATTGACATTGATACATTTGACCATATCACGGTCTTATTTCATTCATTTTTTTTCATCTAACCAACCAATGTTCCATTTTTCCCATTCAAAGAATGCCCAAAACCATTCTCCACTAAATCATAAATAACTGCCGCATCTTTTTTTGTGCAAAAAAGTTTATTCCTTTCATATTTGACTTTTTCTCAACGTTTCAAAAATTAAAGTACTATTTTTTCGGACAGCCGAGATTTTACGCTTTTGGATAAATCATGCTTATTTTGACAACAAAAGCATTCTATATATTTCCACATGATTAAATTCTAACCTTTTCATTCCTTTCGTTCTAATAAATTTAAATTAAAAACATTTCTTTCACAACATTTCTGAATAACTGTGAGAAAAGCCGCTTTATTACCCAAAACCCATGCTCCATGATCTGTTTTTTTTTCTCCCAATTAAAATCCAAAAGATTATTTTCTTTCCCAACCTATCAAACAAGATGATCCACTTGTCTTTTCCAGCTCTTGGAAAATCATCGTCAAGTGCCCTTGTCTATTTCCGCTCAAAACCCAACTCCACTCCAATTACCTCTCTCGATTTCATCATCAGCCCAAAATCATCTTCATTTTATCCCCAGACCATTCATCCAGTCAATCTCCCTCATTTCCCTTTTTTATAAAAAAAATCTTAGAATTTTCCAACCAAAAAATAAACCAACCATATACCTTTCTCCAAGCTTTAGCCAATTATCTCCACAATTTTAGCCTGAACAGTTCTCATTACGAATTTCACATTCATCTCTTCATTTCAGCTCAGCATCCCATCTTTTTTATCACCACCACCGCCGCCACTGTCTCATCATTCCATTTTCCAATTTCCCCACTCGTCATCTCCAGCCATCATCCTCTTCACTTTACCATTTATCCTGTTAGTTGACTCGTTTCACAAAAGCATACAGGCCTCTGATGTCTAAACAAGATGAGCACCACAATTAGCAAGATTGGAACACCGAATCACTCCTCCTTTCAAATTTCGTAACTTCATTCAGATAATAGGTAAATCAAAAAATACGACAACCTGATTTAGTCAGTTCGTTTCTCTCGCATTTTCTTTCCCAATGAATATTTCATGAAATGCGAGAGAGCCGGAAATTAACAAGAGCGTCTAAAAGAACTGAACGTGGGACCCCAAAATATATACATTTTTTACGATCAACCCATTCGAACCTTTTTTAGCAAAAAATGTTCGAAGCTTATCTCTATCGTCTTTATTACAAGCTATCAATCACTTTTTTTTTCTAGGCTTCTAGTTCTACTCATAAAAAGAATTCACATTAACCCATCCAGCTAGCTCATTACTCCCGTAAAAATGGGTTATTGCTCTAGGATAAGCTTTTATTCTGATAAGTATACCAACTTAATAGTTTTATGCCGCTATCCAAATGCCCTAAGGTTATAGGCGATTTTTTTAGTGTTAATGAACTGGTATATTCGGTAAGAAAAAAATGACATTCTTAAGATAGATCGTTTGAGTATTTTTTTTATAGATCGAATAATAACTTTAATGGCAAACGACGTTAAGTACATACACCCGCTTCTAAAAAAAACAAGTCACTGATCACCATAGCAACTAGAGAGCTAGTAAGATCATTTGATAATATTTTTTACATATATTTTTCCAGATTCTAACCAAACTCATCTTTTAAGATGCCCAAAAAACTTGGACCCCGCAGAGAATTTTTGTGGGTTTATTGACACGCTTGATGATAGCAATCACGCCTATTTTTATTACCTGAGAAGGTTTAATGGCAGGTCATTACTTTTACATTTTTTTCGGGTAACAACTACCCTAACTACTAAAAGGTATTAAACCAAGTAATTACATATATTCCAATATATATTTGCATGTGAAACGCATAAAAACACACATTCGATACATAAGAAAAGTATATGCTGTCAATATACAAAGTTAAGTTTAAGATTCCCAGAGTTCCCAAGCTAATGTTAAAAAGTTGCGTATTGCGTGTCAATGTCTACTCGGTCATTTAAGACGAAAACCCAACTTGGCCATTCGTCTTCTCAAAAATAGAAGGGAACTCGTTGGTCGTTGACTAGGTAAATAATCCAACAAGCCATAACACATATATTTTTCATTAACGAACATCATAATCGTAATAACCCAACAAAATAATAATAAAAAACTATGGTTTTGATGGGTGCACATATATACGATTTTATTTACAGTGTATATAGTAATTCGTATTGTTGTACAAAAAATAGCATGGGAATAAATATTACTCTGTGAAGAAAGAAGAAATGGGTGTTCCTTCTATTTAAACCACTACTAGCACCGTGTCATGTTTTTACCCATAAATAATCTCTACTTCAAGACAGCAAGGCAAAAAGAGAGAGATGGACTTTTTCCCTCACGCGCGCTCATATTTCCAAGATTTATGTGAATTTTATGCGAGGTTGCTTCTCCCCCTAATACTTCCTCCAGAAAAAAAATAAAATGAGTGAAACAAGGTATTAGTTTATAGGCAACAAAGTATTACTATTTTCTCCTTCTTATTATTATTCTCCTTTGCTCAAAAAAAGTAAGAATCCCATTAATTTTTCTTTCTCTTTCTTTCTTCCTAAAAGAATGAATGAATGGAAAAATGGGTATCGGAGAATAAAAGGTTGGGGCACTGCACTGCCTTGTTCTTGCTTACTTGTTTGTACGATCATTTGTTTTTTGTTGAAAACTCATTTTCTTTTAGAAAGAAAGTTTTTTTGCCTGAAAGTGAAAGCAAAATAAGAGAGTGGAGTCTACGCACAAATCAAAAATATCTGAAGACTCGAGACTAGAGTAATGGATAATGATGGGAGTATTGGGAATAATCGTTATAACAACAAACATAACTACTAATGTAATGATATTTTTTGGAATGATGGTAATGGTAGGTATATGGTGGAACGTTGTCAGTTGCCATTTGCTAATCGTTTAGTTATTATGGATGCTGTTATAAGGGGAAAATTTGGTGGGCGATGCGATGGGAGGGTAGGGTACACAAATAAGTGAACTAAAGAGTGTATGAACAAATATAGTAGTTTTAGTAATAAAGCTTGTTCGATTATCTTGATTAAAACGGCGCTGAAACATTTCAATATATTTTCAATTAGTATTTTGGGTATAATAGGTCAATATATTCTTGAATTCAAAATATTTAATTATTTTTCGAAATTCCAAAAAAATATATAATTTTTAGGGCGTCGTTTTGTTTTCTCGAAAACGTTAAGAATTTTAAAATTAAAATTTCGTCACAAAGAATCCAAGTCTGAATCACACCATGTCCTGTGACTGGTTTTCAGAAAGTTGGCCGTTAATTTGGTTACTTGCCTTAAACGATTTCATTTTACGGTTACTGTCCCTTATTTTAAGCAAAAAACTTCATAAATGTTGATCAACTTTTATTTGCACTGTTATGCTTATATTAACGGACAATTTTCTGAAGAAACTATCACAAAATATGATGTGCCCTGAACATCTACATATTACATTTTTTATCTACTTTCCTGTTTCCTTTTGTACTTTGAATGCGAGAAGCCATCAGAAAAGCTGATAGTATAACAAAGAGCACGTTTTCAGTCTTGCTTTGCTCAATCTTTCCAAACTTGCCCGTTTCCAAGACAGGCAAACAAGCATTTTTCATTCTTCAGCTCAGACTTTCGTTCGTTTCTCCTTGTTCCACCGAAACAACATCAAAATCTCCCTTCCTTTCTCCCTGCCTTTTTATCTTCTCATGTCCGTGCTCCCGTCTGCTTACTGCATTTTATTCTTGTTTTGGTGAATAATAGACTAGGTTGAATGTTGATGGTGATGATGCGTGCCATTAGTTGTAAAAGGCCACTTTGAATATTACATCATCCATACACCATCATCCCAACCCTCGTGCTCACCTTCCCATTATGATAATCAGAAAGTCCTTTCATCCTTCATTGCTTTGGAAACTGAAAGAAAAATCTAAAGAGCATTTTTCCCTGCATTCCCAAACACAAAAACGTTCCAACAATAACCAACAGGCACGCTTCTTCTATCCATCTATTTTATGTGCATCCTTAAAGATGCATCTTGATAGCATATCATCAAAATAAATAAAAATACGTCTTGGAATGTTCTCGATCTTCATGAAAATAGCATATTGGCCTTATAGACAGTTACCAAAATGAAATACACATTGTTACACGACGCATCTTAGAATTTCCAATAAATGTCCCTCTTACAAAAAGAGAACAATATTGTTTAAAAAATGTCACATTGGTCGTTATAGATACACATTTATTTTATTTTTTACACTTTTATTTTCTAACGATATATTTCACAGTTTTCCCCGGAAAAATACAAGGCGTTGAAAGGGTTATTGCTTTTATTTTTCTTTCTATCGATGCATAACTATACCTTGAATACAACCACATTAAAAGTTTATTTTTTTGCTTAACTATTCGAGAGAAAAAAAATAGTAGAAGAATAAATTGTGATTACTGCAAAAATGTAGACCTGTGTTTATTATTAAACAGGACACACTCTCAAACAATATACCTTTTACAAGTATACACCAATATAACAGGATATTGTTCCCTTTTGGGTTTTTACGAGCGCCATAATAAAATAATTTTCGCTGGACTTTCCACCACACACTTTTTTATTGCTATTTTTCTCAAGTTCCATTGTTCCTCCAACTCTACTCAGCACACAAAATAATATAACCTGTTCTAGTTCCACGGCAGTACAAAAAAAGTTTTTACTGAACTGAATAGTTTTTGTGTTCCAGCAAGCAAGCTTCCATGTTTCCTTCTTTCTTTCCAATTATTCTGCATGAATGCATAAATGAACATTGCTTGCCTTGCTCACTCTCTCCCACAAACTTACTACCTTACCATTATCCTGCGAAAAAAAAGACATTTTCGAACGAAACCTGGCTTTTATAAAATAAATGTCACTACGAAAATATATACTAGTTTCACGCCACTACTGTAAATTTTTTCCACCTGAATTTTTTCAAACGTCGCCATAACTTTACAAATCAACAGCTAAATGAGCAAATGTATTTTAATGCTTAAAATTGTATAATTCCATGGAAACCTATTTTATTCCCATCAAAAATATTAAAGGACATTGACACCACTTTACGTTTTACAAAACGCATATAAACCTTATGCCGTATGGATAAGGTTGTCCTGTCTTCTAAAGATAACAAATTCCGGTCGAAAAATGGTCCAAAACACAAGTCAATGTTAAAGCCAACTCTTTAGATATAAAAGGAAGTGAACGTTCTTCCTCTCTGAAATTCTGAATAGCGAAAACAAATTGTGAAAATGTTCCGGTACAAGAAGAGATACGGTTTCTAACCAAGACAAAACTGATAAGGAATACAAGTTAGCTAGCTTTCCAACTTTTGGTTTGGTTTACCAAAAAAAATGTATGTGTGCCCGCATCATTCTGGGGAAAGTTTGTCAAAAGTTAAAGCCACAAAATACAGCTACAAAACTCATGGATTGATGAGAAGCTAGGCTAGGGAAGGGCTTTCACTCTCCCCATTTCTCTACTTTTCCCAAAGATAATTTTGCATAAAAGCCTTTTGCTTCGTTGGCTCGTTCGTTTTGGTTTTTGTCTTAAAGAAAATTTGTGGAGACCGCGAACCGGACGCATGCCACTTTCCCATAAATTCTTCTACACGGGAGCATCGAGCAGTATCTTATATTTTCTATCTTGTGTATATAAAACCCTACTCTAGAGAATTTATATACGAAGGAACTGAACCATCATCCTTTTCAATTTATGGTTGTACTCCACCTAACCCACATATTAGACCGTATTTCATAAACTCCCAAAACGTCACATCATAAATTTATTTTTTTTCTTGGGATATTCCGTCAAATATCTTTATATGTTCGTAGCACCTTGGGAGTTTACTTTGGACTTCTCGAATTTGACTTGAATATTTCCTATTTCGATTCTCCAACTTTTTTTGCATAACTTTTGGGTAGGATATTGGAAAAATGCACAAACTTTTGACTTGGTTTTCCTATCAATTTTCTTTGTTTGTTCAACCACACTATATAACGTGAGGGGTCTTCAGAAAGTTGTCCGTTAATTTATACAGAAAACTAAAAAAGATAGATTAATGGACTTCAAAAAATTGTCCGTTGATTTGACTTAAACAGAAAACTGTATAAACATTGATCAAGTCTTTTCTTTAAATTAACGGACAATTTTCTGAAATCCCCTCACGTTATATAGTGTGAGTATCAGCATGTGTTTCAAATAGACTTTTAAGTTGACTAGGCCAATAGTATCTTCTTTCTCCCTGCAAGTTTTACAAACAAACTTTTTTCTTCTTCTTTTTTTTCTGGAATACCCACATGATAATTTCAATTTAGACCGGAAATGAGGTCAACTCAAAAAAAAGTCAAGCAACCTGTAATGTAATGTTGTTGTAAAACCTCTGCTTATTCATTGCCAAAGGCGTGTTGTCTGGCTGGTTGCTGGTGTGTATTTTTTTTAAAGCTGTTTACTTTATGACCATCATAATCGATTTCCAAAGCCATAAAACCTAAGGAAAACACTCTCTCCTGCTGCTTCATAATAGCCTGCTGCTTTTTACACAAGTTTTTTTTTTCTCTCCTTCTACCACTACTATGTTTGCTTTATAGTCGATTTTCACGACAAAACCCAAAAAAAAATACCTACTCAAACTATTTGGAAACCAAGCAATCTGATAAACGTTATAAAAAATAAACAGCCATGCATACATTTTAGCTGGAAAAAAGCGGTATCTTTAGAGACGGCGATACGATGGATGAAAGGACACTCTTGCAACACAATAACCACAAATAACGTACCTTTAAGCAATACAACAGCTAAAGTGGGACCAGACCTGTGACGTTTTTTATTGCAGCATAGACACAGGAGGGACACATACACAAACGTGTAAAGATGTACCAATAGGAAATAGACAGCGCTTTAGCCAAAAATTACATGTAAAATATTTGCAATATGGGCCAAACAGGGGAAATAAGGTAATGGGCAAGGTTGAAAGTAAATCTTGTATAGATAAAAACATGAGTGTATTTTACACAACGCTTTATTAATGTACAAGGTCATATTTATTTGGGGCCAGTAGTGTTGATTGACTGGACGTGTGAGCTATATATGGTTATGTTATGAGTTTGTAATAAATAAACAAATATATTACCCTAAAATTCTATACGGAACGGTATGAAACATAGTTATACGTTTGGTTATGTAAACGAATGACAGTAAATACAGCTGTTGTGTTTTTGAGATGTATAAATTTTAAATAGGTGAATATGGACAGGTGTCTCTTGACATTTAATCGTAATTGATTTTCTTAACTAAATTTTGTTCAAGAACTAAAACCAATTTCGGAAAATTAAAATATTGGCAAAATGACCAATATGTTGTCTAGTATTGAGCTGAGCTCAAAATTTAAGGATATCCTTAAATTTAACAATATTATGGATCCGGTAAACGAGGTCATCATTCGGGATTCAGGTCTAAATGGAGAGAATATGTCGAGCAAAGTTAATTGGGTTACTGTTAAATTTGTAAACGACGTTAGGGCTCCGCTAAATTTATTTTTGAAGCTGAAGACCGTAAACCCATCTCTTTCGGGGATGGTTACGGAGTCAAAGTTGTTTGAAAAGGAGACAATGTTTTTTACAGAATATTTGCCTCAAGCTCGGGAGTTTAGTGAGAAAAATGGGTAATTATATTATTTATTTTTTACTTAATATTATTTTTGGGATAATTATCAACCTTTTAATAAATTATAGTCAGGAAGATTTAATGAACATTTACCCAAAATGTTACTACGGTGATGAAACTATGATCGTCTTTGAGAACCTCGTGAAAGACAAAAACTACGTATCACTAAACAAAGAGGATCAACATGACTTCGAATCTGCTCAATTTGCTTTAAAGACTTTAGCAAAGCATCATGCACTTTCTTATGCATTTATCCAGCATATTGGTGGATCTATGGAATTTTTCAAGAGATTTCCTCTTTTGGATTTTGAGATTTTTAAAACAAGCTCAGCTAGAGATATGATGGAGCCTACTATTGAAAATGCGGTGGCAACTTATCTTAAAATTCTTGAAGTAAATTCATTCATTATAAATATGGCTTTCGTTTTTATTTTCGATTAATTAAAAAATAACTGACTGTTAAAAAATACAGAAAAGTAAAGCAGAGGGAAAGGAAGAAGCTATAGCAATGTTCAAATCTCACGAAGGAAAAACCTATGATTTATTGATGGAAGCTTTAAATCTGAAGGACACTGAGGACGAAGAAGATTTTCGAGTTTTAAATCACGGGTTAATAGATATTTTAAAAATAATTAATTAGTGATGGGCAAAAACAAGAGTATCGGATTTGTTTCTGATCCGATTAAATCAATATTCAGATCGAATAGAATTTTATGTTATTTTTTTATGGATATTTCTCTTCTTATTTTACGATTTCAGAGATTACTGGAATAACAACATGATGTTCCTTAGAAACCCTATCAATGGACAAGTAACTGACCACATCGCTATTGATTTCCAGTTGCTCAGATATTGCACTCCATCACTAGACCTAAGTTACTACCTCTTCACCAGCGTCAAACCCCATATCCGTCAATCCCATCTTTCTGAACTTCTTCAGATTTACTTAGGAACTCTGAAAACTACAACAGAAGATCTCGGACATCCAATCCCACTCACATACGACCAGCTATATTGCGATTTTTGTCGTAAATTCAAGTTCGGATTTTGGTTTGGAGCTGTGGTGGCCACAAAAGCTGGATATGCTCCATTTAAGGAAATCGATCCGAGTAAAATTGATATGAATGAGTGGCCTACAATATTTATTGAGTTGATTGAGAAATGGATAGCTAATAATCCAGCTGAAAGTGAAGAAAATGCGAATATACTCGTTGGCATTGTAAAGGAATATCAACACCTTTCATCACATTCAAAAGTATGTAAATTATGTAATCCAATTAAAAATTAAAATTGTTAGTAAATTTAGAACCGTCGTTAAAATAAACTGTAATTTAAATTATAAATAAATTAAAATATATTGGAATTTTAATGTGATTGGCTAAAATAAATGTCAACTATCCTTTTATATTTTTTCAATGCACTTAATTTTGTAAAAAAAATATATTAGGTAAGCTTTGTAGACACAAAAATATTTTGACATAAAATCTAAATGCTGTTTTTATGTAACCCTAATCAGCTATTAGAACGCTGTCAATCTATTTACTAATTATGATAATTAAAGCATAATTTGTGAACTAGGAAACCTTATTCAATAGCTTTCTTATTCAATCAATCCTTGAATATCAACCTTGTTTTATATTTAAGAGAAACCACCAAGAAAATCTGTCGTGGGACTTGTCACTCAACTTACCAATTTACGAATCTATTTACTTCCAAATTGAAAAAGTGCTTTTCATTTACCCTTATACCAAATTATTGACTATACTCATTTTTCACAATCACCGTCACTGTTCCCATCACATTCATTTAGTATGCTTGAGTGCGTGTGTAAGAAAAACTACACAATATTCCCATTTAAGAATACAAGTCAATAAGACTTCCATGACTTTAAATGAATTTCCCTCGACTTCTCACGCAATTCTTATTGTTAGTCGTCAACTCAATTTACACAGCGTAATTACAACTTGAAAACCTTTTTTTTTGCTCAACTTTCACAAATGCAGTTTTATGTATTTTTTTCCTTTTCCGAAAAAAAATAAAAACATCAACTCATACGATGCACCAAATAAACAACTTGTCTCTTTTCTTCTGCTAAAAAAATGATGCTGATCCCTACGAAGCCCTATCTCTCCACAGTCCATTCTCTTTAGTAGAACTACTCAACCAAAACATCCTCCATAATCTTCCAAGGTCCGTTCCCTTTTTTACAAGACGAGATGGGCTTTTGGCTGAGGAAAGTAAAATTTGTTGGAGGGATTAAGAGCATTTTTCTTCCCTTCCTTTCCTACTTTGATTACCTTGTTTACCTTTTTTCGTATATTTTTCATCTCACCATTTTTTAGAGTTGTATTTCGTGAAAAACAAGGTAGAAAAAGTTGAATTTTCTAACGTATTGCAGAAAACGGGACGCAATAATAGAGTCGACTTCTTCTTAGTATACCTTCATCTTAATCGATTATATGGAGACGAAATTTGTTA
>JAQFZG010001014.1:0-24487 GCA_034695465.1 Entomobrya nicoleti | reverse complement strand
AATATTATAAATACATAGATACCCCTTTTACTCCCTTATATTCATTATACTTTTGTGTGAATGAGTAAGAATGGAAACAAAAATTTTTTGGCATAGAATAGTGACTGGATGGGAGGGTTTTCTCCCTCTTTGTCCCTCTACCTCTCCTCCTGTTTAAGGTTTCTACAGACGTCGTTGCCGCTCTCAATTTCCTTCACATTAAAACGAAACTTTAATGGAAAGGGATAATGGATGCATATAAACATGACTGGAGCTAGTTTTTTTTGGAAGCCTGGCTTACAACACCTCGCACTGCCACCACGACGATTTGTATTGATTATGTGTTTATACGATACAATGATAGCGATAGGTAGATGTAGTAGAAAAGATAGCAAAACCACCACCACTACTACTGCACAAAGTCGACTTCAAATACAACGACTGACTACATATTTTTGTGTTCTTTCATGCATACGTAAAATTCCTTATTACATACTTCTCTTTTTTGTATTCCCTAAATACTCACCAACAACTTCTAGCCGAAAAGTTCTCATTTTTTTCCAAAAATAGAGCAGCACGTGGTAGCGATGATGGTGATACAATTTCTTCTTGTCTTTTTTTACGTAATAACCAACCAGTGAGTGAGATTCTTATTCCCCAAAAGGCTTTTAAACAACCTAAATACTTCATTCAAAAAGAAGGCAAGGAAGAAGGCAAAGAGAGTCTGAGAGAGATTTCCATTTGAATTTTTTTTACGTTCCTACGATAATATCTACTTTACCCCTTTCCTTTCTTGTTATTCTTCATTGTGGTTTTTTTTTGTCCAGCAGAAAGAGTAGGATAAAGTTGGGGTTGAGAGTAAATGACAATGCTAGGTCGCCTAATAATGATATGTGCTAGTATAATCCTTACTTATTTATCTACCTTTTCCATCTTTCTACCACTCGTATTTTACTGCCAACCACAAAAATGTTTCTGCTGCGGACAATAGTATTACTTGAGAGTCATGGCATAGTCAAATTTACAAAAAAGGAAAAAAAAGAATAAAAATGCACAGTAATAAACGTATAAAGTACTGAGCATTACTTTCTTCCTCAGAATTTTTTGGTTGAGTTTGAGTTACTTAGTCAAAATTTACAACTGATCAGGTATTTTCTTAAAAGCAATCTCATGTACTTCCATTCATAACATTATGTGAAAACTGACGTTACTCTCTTTACTGTCAAGCGTTGCGTTGCTGTCATTCCAAAACTAGAGAGTGAATAAATTTAGATATTTTGGGAACCATATGGTTCCTCTGTTTGCTACAAACTTTTAACATTCCTATACTTAATATTCCAAAATTAAGCAAAAGCTTGAGCTGTCAGGTTCGTTCATGCGAGAAAAAGGAAGGCGACATGTGAGTCGATACTTAATTGACACGCGTATCTTCATGAAAACAGAACATACCAAATCGCGTCATGTGATTTTTCAGAATAAAACGATAATATTATAGGCAGAATGTATTTTTTATCACGTGACTACTCCCAAAACAACGTGTGAGCGAATTGGTGTTACTATCTATGTTTAACTGATGGAATGCAGAAGATGGCGATAGTAATGATTAACAAAATTGAATTTTTTACTACTACATCAACAACCTTATATTATCAGAAAGCATCATAATATTCAGCAATAATAAATTCACATGCATATTTGTGCTATCGCATTTTCACATCTTTTAATAAATATGACTGAAGAAAAAAATATATTCTGTGAATGTATGAATGAGAGCGATCGACTCTATATTCCTGCGTTGAATATCGTTTCGTTGTTGCGTTGCTCGGTCGGTCGGACCAACTCCAAATCGAGAAATATTACATAACACTCGGAATGAGAAAAAGCTTGTCTTTCCCTTTTCAAAACTTATATAATGGTAAAGCAGTAGAGCAACTCATCATAGTAAGAAAAAACGCTAAAGTTGAGTGCTTATATGTACATCTCCCCGTACAAGTTTCGCTTCTCGCTTACGCATTTATGGATACAGTTTTTGTGCTCGTCGGCGGTGTGTGCTTTGGCGAAATGTTGGCTTTTGGGTTCATTCGTAGTAAAGCAGACTGAGACTGAGTTGCAGACACAACACACGCATTTTTTTTATCCTACTACACAGACATTCATACAAGCACACAAGAATTCACTACACCTCTCCTACAAACTTGTTTCCTCACCATCACCATCCTTATCGTTCCCTCCATTACACCCAACCCAGCAGCAAAAATGAGTGAAATATGTTGTTATATAATACAGTATTAAAGAGTAAGCGCTAACATCACAAGACTTGAAAAAAGAGAGATACATATATATATAAAGAGTATTTGTGTGTGAGAGGAAAAGTATACTTTTTAATATAATGTTTTTTTTTCGCTGTACAATATGGTGGTATATCGCTTACGTAGACAACGCTCTTGGAAAGTGGCGTACGCATAATACGCACTCTCCAGTCTACACAGCAACAACAAAAAATCCCACGACAGCTACACGCATTTTCAAACATATCGTGGAAGAAAGTAAAGTATATGAAGAGGGCAGGAAAAGCGAAGCTTGCTCTATGTTATTGCATGTTACCGTTACTATTAAAACAACTGGATGTACAGGGTTAAATAAGTCAGATAGACATGACACTGAACCGATTAGACCAAAGAATTACACATAAAGAAAGAGAGAGAACTCTCCCAACTATACAGTGTAGAATGTTTTTTTATGTTGTTGTTGGAGGTGACGGTGGTGGTGAGGAGTAAGAGTAGGGGCGGGGTAGGTGTGTAAAGTGGAGGGTTTTTAGTTTGGCATGGGTCTTTCCATGCCACAATGCCACATACATACATATTTCTCTCCCTTCTGATCTCTGGCTTATGTACAAGCTGTGTGTTTGTGATGATGATAATGTTGGTGTGTGTGTAAGAGTTTAGCTGGGGAGCTGTCTGTTGTTTTCAGGCTAGTAGACAGCAATGGCAATGACCTTTTAATTCTGGAAAGCGCACGCTCACACATACTCGTTGTATGGATACACACACATAGTGCGTAGCTTTCGTGCGTAAGCAAATCGAGTATTTTTTCCCTCGCTTGGCTATATAATGCCTCCCACTCCTTCCTTCCTCCATCAAAACTATTTCTATCAATGTTTAGGATTTGGAACTTTGGATGACGCTACGAAGTATAAAGTATAGTGAGTAAAATCGCAGGAACAAAACATTCTAACATTCGTGTGTTATTAAGTTTCAGAGGGACATTCGAAATAGGTGGTATTGGGGAAAAGTCTGTCTGTCCGTCGTCGTGCTCCAAGCGTCTAAACACCTTAGCAAATTGTTTTGAAAACGCTTTTTTATGGTCAATGGGAAGAACCCTATTTGTTTCAGGTTAAATCCAGGTAACAGGTTAATTCTTAAAAAGATAGCACAATTACCCTTTTTCTGAACATAATACTTTACCAACGGAAACATGTTTTTTTAAATTTCATTTGACTTAAAGTCAAGCAGTCTGCATTGACGATTGACGACGATCATTCCTATTGTATTCAGATCTTTTTTACCACGTGGTTTACCGAATGTTATGTGTATAGATACACCTACTCAATCGATGTTATCCAGCATGATTTTAGGGTAATTATTAGCAGAGTCTTGGCGCCATAAAAAATATAAAATTAAAATCCTCGTATTTGTGTTACAGTGTTTAATTTTTCAATTTGAAATTGTGATCGCCGTAGTTGTTGAATATTCTTTTACATTACCCCGGAACTTTTTTTACCAAAGGCCTACCTATTTTATTAGTTATTATATTTATACATACGTAGTAGAATATTATGGAAGTATATTAAGAAATAGAATGAAATAAAGGATCTAACCTTACATATCAGAAAAAATACTGCCGCTGAACTCTTCCCTTTCCCTCCATCCACATGATTCCATTCGGGTTTCTACTCATGTTGTAGTAAAACACTATAAAAGGAATCTCTGGAGGATACATCATAAATGTTAGGATACAGTGTGTATTGTCTGTATGAAGGAAGAAGTAATGCGTATTTTTGGTGCTATATCCATCGGTTTACTTTCGCCCTTCTATAAGGCACCATTATCACTACCACATTTACTATGTCCATTATTATAAGCCATATTCACTCTACAACATCATTATTTACTATTAATGTATGTATCATAATATATATACATATGTTATACCAAATGGAAAGCATTCATTCTGCTACTGAATAAATTAAAACTCATTTGAACATATCCACATGCGTGTTCCCAAGAGATGTTTTTCTCTCCTCAACTCCGAGAAGAGATGCTGACTATTATTACATTTTTCTACCCATTCACTCGTTTGTTTGCTTTTTTAGGTATGCACAAAAGTTTTAGTATGCCATACGTAGATGCATGCATCCGAAAACCTACGCATATGCACACAAATTTATAAAATACTAATACATTTTTAATCTGCTTTTATTTTTCCCAATGCTCATTCACTATTGTTGTTGCCATACTATACACTGCATTCCAACAAACCAGTTTTTGCTAGAAAATATAAGAAAATTGTACTGTTAACAGGATCGGAACCAAAATCGACAAAGCAAAATAAGCTGCCAAAAAGGATGAAAAAAATAAACTCTCTGAATGCTTGGATGTTATTGACGTTGTCGAGTTGACTAATAATATTACGTAATATACGTCATACCTCCACCCAACGCACATTGAATTGCACCCCTGTTATTATTGTTGTGCTTCCACTACTCCATGCTTGCACACAAATACTACTCGTACGTCATATTTATTTCACATTCAACAAAATATCAAATCAACCAAAGTAAACCCGCTGTAATAGCGATCATAACGTTGTAGCTGAAACAATGTGACATATAGTATCGATAATGATGGTCATTGGTGTTGACAATGAAAAACGCTTTCGAATGATATATCACATGACATCCGTTAAATATTTCAAATTGATGACCCCATCGTGACCTTGGGGATTGACTTAAGGTGCTTAAAATCAGTAGGCATGCGACCGTTGATAACTTCCTGCTAAATTTGAGTGAAATCGAATGATGGATAACGACATTATGATATACTTTATGTTGTGGTCTTTCATGTGGTCCCGATTTCTGACGCTACTAGGTCACTGTGACATAAAGTGATACATCGTTCGAAATCTACTCGACGAGCTTTCGATTGAGCTGTTGAAATTTACACTATGAACAAGTTCAAAACTTCCGATTTTGTCTTTTGACCTTAGGGTTTTACCTAGACAGCTGAAAATGTATAAGGTTTTTGTCTTTTCCAATATTGATCTGCTGCTCGTCAATTTTGAGCGAAATCGGTCGAAGCGTTTTTTGAGTTATCGTGCCTATGGACGGACGGACAGACATACGTAAGGACAAACATGTAGTGTTACACTTTTTTGTTTAATACTATTGTTCTGTTGTATGATGAGATAATGAACGCAACAATCCAAATGTTAAAAAGGGTAAACCCTTCATACCACATATAAACTTTAACGCGTGTGTCTGACTGCTTATATGTGTGGTACTACTTACTACTAGTGATACATTCTAAAAAATAAATTAAAAAGGATAAAAGCCTTAAAATCCGAATTGTTTGTGAATATTGCATTACCTAATTCGTTAATGTATATATAATGAAATGAAAGAAATAGACAGGTTAGATATATTGAAATAAAAATGAGTTGCGAGGATGTTTTAGATTCGGGTTTTAAAATATTTAATTCACAACTCAAAGCGAACCAATAAATATTTTTGCTCCGCAATTTTCCCGTGTTTTGGATGCTATAATTTCTAAAAAATTTGGAAGAAGTATTTAATTCTAATACTATGTTTGTAGCTATGCATTCGTATGTATATATTTGTGTGTATGCATTATGTATTACATATTATGTTGTATGTAGAGTTGCATAATATATATATTATGCTATCATACGCTTAAATGTTTGTGCATGTTGGAAATGTTTTTTTTGCTGAACTTTGTCTCTTGTTGTATGTGTCATATAAGCTAAAGAAAACATCCGTTCTTGACAAGTGTGAGGGCTTTGGGTTCTTGGTCGCTGCGTCCCGCTTGTGCGATCATGATCATCGACGAGTTGTTGGCTTAATCGTATCGCTTTTAGCATTACTTTCTACAAATACTTAATGGTGTTGGTGGTGTGTTTATTTTGTATATATAAAAAAATGTAGACGAACCATTTTTTTAGTTCAGTTGTTAAGTACAAAACATCTCATTTGCACTCGCTTTTTCTGCTTCCCGTCTTCTGTTTTCGATTTTTTATGTGTCTGATGGGGGAGCCAGGGAACGTACAACAGCATTGCTATCATTTGCCGTGTATGGTATTTGGTATGCGCCTGATGTTGATTTGGGAGAAATGGGAAAATATTTTCCTTCTCTGCTGAAATTAAAAAAGCTTATTATTATGAAAGGGAGCTTCCATCCAGACTCAAAGTCTTAATTAACTTTTTATGAATCTCAATAAGAAGTTAATTGCCCAATAAATGAATGCATAGAAAAACTTCAAAAGCATGTGCAAACATCAAACACACAGATTAAGACGAAAGAATACAGGTTTCTTTTCATATATATGATGTAGATATTCATTTCTAGAAGATAGTACGTGTACAACTTCAGTAAAACAAAAGACAATATTTTCACGAAAGTGAAAAGGAGTATATGTTTTTCAAAAAAAAGTAGACTACTGGGAAGAATATAAAAACATTAGTGTTTTTTGTTTGTTTTTGATTGAGTTTACTAAGGGAGATTTAGATTGAACAAGTACGTATTTGAATACATGCCATGTTCATGACCGTAGTATTTTTTTTGGAACGTACATATTTTGAATGCATCATCATAAGCATCCACATGCACACATTTTTACATTGACTGAAACGAAAATCAGACTCATTGCTGGCACGTGGTGCATGCAACCAAGTGACTAAGGCTGACTCATTCAGAATTTCTATAAATTTCAACTTTAGCATACAACCAAATGCTGCAAGTAGCCGTCCTCTGTCAAATTCAGACGACGTGATTAGGTCACAACTAAGTCTTGCTGCGTGGATGATTTAGGATGTTTTTTTTTCTACTTGGCAGAAAATTCTCGATGTAGTAGAATTCAAAAATAGAATCACAAATAGGTATATGAATCAAAACCCAAATAAAATTTCGTTAAACGTAGAAGCAGAAGAAATCGTTAGAAATGTATAATTTAGCGGTTTATGTGTGCAAACGCAAACTTTTTAAAGACAAAATTCAAAATATGTTGAGTTGGCTAAATCTTATTATTATATATGTTATATGATACTGCAGTATAATATGCCAATGCAATCAGGTGAAAGGTTATTTTGTCAATTATATAAAATTAATGTAGTTTCTTTATGATTTCTCATTTCTTCAAGTGCGTAGAAAGGATTGTGAAAGTAATCCAGTGTTATGCAATCAGTTACGTTATCATTACGTTATTATGTATCACTAAGGATAAAGTAGTATCTGCTTTATGGTTTTGTTGTGTCCGTCCACTTGATTATTTCGACAGGATTCTGTATTTATTTAATTTGGCTAATAAATACCTTTGAACTTTAGGTTCGGGGTGTATAGTTTTAGCTTTACGCCAGGCAAGATCAAATGACATCACAAACTTTCTAAATGTTAAATTTTTGTTGCGAAATCCGATAAAAGGTAACCACGCTCATCAATTTTTACCCTATAGAGTAAGTCAATCCTCTAGGTGTAAAGGAGTTCAAATGAGTCAGCTACATGACATTTCACATGCTTTTAAATACTGATTTCTTTATTGTGTATTCAGATACTAAGGGTAACACACCCTCCCTCCCCCGTCAAACTGATTTTTTCTCCTTTTTGTCCATTTTGATTATTTTAAACAATAATAAATTCTACTAACCGAAAAATTACTTTGGCACTTTGGTTGTACGAATTTATTTTCTTTTGTGTTGTGCTATGGAATTACGTATAACATAAATTTTCATGTGCCTGTTTTGCAAATTATACGAAAAAAATATTCGTCGTCAAATTATAGAACATATTTTCGATACAGAGAACTTATTGATCGGTAAATAGTGGTGTATAGTATGAATACATATTATATGTATCTATGAGATGCATTTTGCATTGTATTATTGTAGCGTCCACTGAGAAGATACATGTATACAAAAAACAGAAAATTGAAATAATTATTTAGGCTTTTTACGAATATGAAACTTCACATTTGAATAAAAAAAAACAATTTCCTCATAAAATCGCAGTTTCCATCAGAAGGAGCTTTGCCAACGAAATATGAGTACATGTAATAATAAAACTAGCAAGAAAACGACGCACAAACATCGAGGAAGCATACAAGAACACGTGGAATGCCCTTTTAAGTTATGGTTCGTTAGTAGAGAAGAATCACAATAAATTAGCAATTAATTTAATGGAGACCAATGAATCAATCTGTCATATAATGTGGTATACGTATGAGATGGTGAATAAAATGGGATGACATCGTGTTTTACTGTGTATATGTATTTATATGCATATTGTAATTTGGCAATAAATCATGAAAAAGCCTAGAACAAAAGAGAAAGGAGGCCTTTTTACTCTACACCTAACATTCTTTGGAATGAAATACCAATTTATGTAGTTGTACAATTAGCTGAAACACATGTAATGATAACTTGTTGATTTACGTGCAAAATTACTGCATCCGGCAATATTTCTCCAGTTACAATGTAATGTCATATTGAAAGTTGTAAAACGACGAATAAGAGGTAAAAGTCTAATAAATGCAAAATCAGTGAAAATTACGTTACCGGCCTATACCCCTCCGGTCACTTACCCCCTCCCTATCCTTTACCCCCCTTGTTCACTTACCCCCTCGCCACTTACCCCCCCAACCACTTACCCCCTCAGTCCATTACCCCCCTACACAATTACCCCTCTACAGATAAAATAAAACAATTCATATGAAATGGAAATATTTACCTTGTTAACACATATGACATACGTTTTGCTAACATTTAAATTGTGCTAACAATGGAACTTGCAAACACTGCCATTTGCTAACATTACAATTTGGTAAAATCCCTGTTATTCATGAATACAACCTAATTCATGTTTTGGTATGATTCAGATATGTAGTTAAATATCCAAATATAATATTCAGTTGAATACATTTGGTTCAACCTAACTCCAGCACCGATATTGTTCCATTGATAAACTTGGGTTAAAATTCAACCCAACTCTAGCTATGATATAAGTCAGTTGATATAGTCGGGTTAAATTCCAACCCGTTTCCAGCTATGATATAAGTCAGTTGATATAGTTGAGTTAAAATCCAACCCAACTCTCGACTTAATATAGTCCAGTTTAGCAAGGTTAGGTTACGTTAAAATCTAACACAACTCTCGATTTGATATAGTTCAGTTTAGCAAGGTTAGGTTAGGTTAAAATTTAAACCAACTATTGCACCGATGTCTAATTGGGTGTATAGTCCAAATCAAGTTTAGCCTTCACGTTTAGCCGCCGAATAACGTTAATATCATTTACGTTAACAAGATCAATATTTTCATTTCATATGAATTGTTTTATTTTATCTGGGGAGGGGTAAGTGTGTAGGGGGATAATAGACTGAGGTGGTAAGTGGTTGGGGAGATAAGTGTAGAGAGGGTAAGTGAACAAGGGGGTAAAGGATAGGGAGGGGTTAAGTGAACGAGGGGGTAAGGGCCTTGACCCGAAAATTATACACCGAATGATCGCTGCAAGCTTTCGAATTCTCTTGTCGTAACATATTTTTTACCTTGTTTTGAGAAGATAGTATTGGAAGTTGTAGGCCTTACGCTCATCTGTGCAATTGTGAGACCTTCAGTTAAGGTACACATTATGCATTAGTAGAGTAAAATTTCCTGACCTCGTAGTTCGACCAAATGCTGAAAATCAATGTTCTCAAAGCTCTTTCGTGCATCATTTTGCAGACAGCCGCCCACATGATTTCGCAATATTGCTTTTAACTGATTTTTTAATTTGAAAACATTGCGTGTCTTTGTTTTTTTCATTTTAACGTGATAGTTGTTATATATGTATATTAATTAATTATGTTTGCATCAATTGTCTAATTCGCTACTAATTGCGTGTAATTTCCAAATAACGTGACGATGTCATACATGATCACAAATATTTCTAATTTTGTTTACAATAATTTCATACAAATTGTTTACACACTAATTTATCTTTTTCACTCATCAAATAAATACAATTTGGGTCACAAAATTTTCATCTTGTACTCATCCTGATTATATTTCTAATCGGGTCAGCTAAAAATTACACCAATAGGGACTATGGGAAAAAACGAATTTACTGCCAATAAACGGGAGTTTTATGATATTAGCAGAAGGCAGAAAAAACTTGTCAGCACAAAATGGGCGTCTTCGAAATAAACTTTGCTTGTCCTGTTGCACTCGAATTTAAACTGCGCAGCTAGTCGTAAAACTACATACATACATTATTATTAAGGATGAAAGATGTTCACGCTTTAATCCAACCCGTAGATAAAAAACGTATTATTATATTTTTAAGTGTATTATGACGTATTTACCGTTTCGCATCGTTTCAAATACATATCGCATTGCATAACTTGCTTCAATACCTATAAAGTCCTCTTTTTTCTCAGTCAAAACATTATGTAAATATGTTGTTTTTTTTCAATTTTTAAGGGAAAAGGACAAAAATTATATACTTGTACTCCTGTGTTCAATTTTATTTTTATTTCTTTCAATCAGCCAAAATATTGTAAGATGCGATAAATTATGCATATTTCTTCCCAAAAAAGAATGAGGTCGCCTTGTTCCCATTTAGCGTACAATATTTCTGTGTTTTTTTAACGCTCAAAATGTTTTTGTTATAAAATACATGTGGGTATTTCCACTGATATTTTTTATTGCGAAACTATTAACTTTGTGCGTACTTCAGACGTCTCGCTGCTGTTTGAATATATGACATTAAAGTGGTTGTACTCAAACAAGAAACGTTAAATACAATTTCTCAAGAATTTCATACACATAATATTGACATATGGAAACAGATTATCGAAAACGAAGCTTGAAAATGAATGGGTTGGAAAAATTGTTTACATTGTATGTACGTAAAATTTAGTGAGAACCATGCTTAAGTTGATCTAGGAACAATTCTCACTTACTCACTCCTTCCGTTGTTTAAATCGGTAGTTGGTAAGGATACTGCAATCAAAACAGAGAGGGAAAGCTTCATACTGTTGGTCAGGTCAGTGACCAAAATGAAATGGTTGTGGTGGCATTTGTAATACATGTGCAGTTTGACATATCGCATATTCACCTACATGCTTGTATTTACGTGTATTATGTGTATTTGCACATACATATGGTTACGCGAATACCAAGGCAAAATCACATAAATACGGTAGAAAAATTGACATATGTTTGCAGACAGGAAAGAGGGTGGCCTTTTTGCTCAAAAAGAGTTCTGACAACTTATGTTGTCAAGCAGCAGGAAGTAATAAATTGAAAGGAAAACTAAATGATTCAAAGTAAAATTATATTATGCCAAGCTGCGACGCGACACCACCAGCAAACTAGCTTGTACCGCATACCAGCAAGCCTTTTCTAGCTAAAGTGGATATGTGCACTGCACTCCTCTGCTAACACGCTAATATTACTGCCGAAGAAATAAAATATATGGCGAATTTAATACGACAATAAAAGTGTTCCCCTATTCAACACAGACGACTGAAGAAAAGAAGTGCATTTTGCAACAACGTTGTTAGCACACTTCCGTTCTTTTTCCCCTTCTCGCTCTTCGCTCTCTTTTTTTCTTTGTAAAGTGAAACTCCGCCGCTCCATCAAGCAACAACAAACTCTGCAAAAAAGGACGGCAAACTTTGGAAACAAGAAGCATGTCTAGTTTAGTCCTTCTGTATTATTAGCAATGAATATCTCACAAAACCTAATAAAGTAGCATACAAAACTCTGCATGTCGTTCGCACAGCTCAACTGGAATTAGCTTTCACGGCAGTGAAACTATCTGCATTTGAACATTGGCTCGAACAAGGCTAACTACGACCACAGTCACTCATGTTTGAAACCAACATGTATGTACATAATATATAAAAGCCTTTTCTGCATTTATTGTAAAGTTTCAACCCGCGCCCTACTTGCACATTTCATTGTAGAAAATCTGGTGAAGTGACTAACTCACTATTTGGTTGCATGCATGTTTATTTGAATTTTAAGAGATAATAAAACAGGAACTTAGCGTTGCGAAACATTATTTTTATTATGCAAAAATTAATTGCTGAGGAAAATTAAACTTGCTCAGATGTGAATTTGCACTAAATATGCAATATACATCAATGCTTGTCAGTATAAACGATTTGAAAATATTTTTCTATTTTTTATTGCTTGGAAAATACGTAACGCTGTTAATGTCATATTTGCATCATCGCTATCATAACAGCATAATATGCTTTCCTCACCCGGAAACCCATTACAGTTTCGTGCATATAAAAAGCTGAACTTTCAATGATTATATTGGCAATTGTTTTGGACAGAGCAGAATAAAAACTTCCTTGCTTTACGTTTTAATGCCTTTTGATATGTATAAATGCGTCAAGATGCATAATATTGTTCTGATTCTGAAATTTCCGTGCTGCAGTTTACGATTGTATTTCTTCCATCCTTCCTGGTTCAAAACATCCTATTACGACGTCGTCATCGTAATATTCCATGAAGGTTTTTTGGAATGCAGGTGTTTGAGTAGGTAAGCTGTTGGCACATATTTTTCCCAGCTTGCTTGTTTAGTGAAACAAGATTGAGTTTTTCGCTTACTCATTTGACCTTTGAAATACTTCATTCACTTAGCCATGCAAGCTACGGGGGTTTTCCAGTTTTGTTTATGTGTTTTCATGCTTACTTCTTGATGAATCATGGCATTCATTCATTGCGTTCGCATATTACTTCGTGATGGATCACGTTTTTACGTGGTGAAGAACTGTTATGTGTTTGTTCATTTTACAAATGAAATATACATAACTAGCATTTTGAAAGGTGTGAAGTTAGGTCAAGGAACTTGTATATGTGTGCCAGGATTTAATTTGATTAGGACGATGTTTAAAAAAAATTGTAAACTGATTAGTCTACTGGGTTTTAAAATTACACCTCATTATTTTATTGAGTGTGAGCGTAGTTTGGAACTGCAACGTCACTTAGGGAGGTTGTATTGTACAAGCTAAAGCATCCTCTTCTCTATCCAAAAAAAAAGAATATGGTTTTGTACTGTCGTGACTTTTATTGCTTTATCCTTGTGCTTAAAAATCTCGTATAAACTAGTATAAAGATAAAATGGAGCTCAGACACGGTGGGTTACAAAGGGCTTCCCAGTTTGCGCATACCTAGATTCTAGGATGATACATTTGAGAAAATGCGCATTCCTATACTTACGCACTTTCGCACTTTATCTTTATTACTCGGTTACGTCAAAATGTATCTCGTGAGCTGATGTATGTGTAAAAAGTTCACATCATCATATTATTATATGACATAATAACATTTAACATTATTAGTCCAACGAAGAAAAAACCATTTGTCCTTATTCTCCATCCGTTAAGTGTATTATTATTAATATGTGTACCTCACTACAACAGCAGAGCAATCAGACAAGCCGTCCATGTTGATAAATAAACGAGATTCGGCTGGTTAAGTTGATAAACGACTGTATGAAATGTATGGCTAACTTTTCCGTAGAGTAAACTCTTTATTTTGGCTGTATTTTCTTTGAAAATTTATTCAAACAAGCGTGTGCTTTCCCTACCAGCACACCACACACGCTGTATTTAGATACCTTCAAGACAATTTTCTTTCACACACGCTCAAAGCATTTTTGTGTATTTTGCCAAAAACTTTCTCCTCAAACATCACTTCTTTCTCCTCTCTCATGCCAACGAATTACATGGAGCAACTTTTACCTAGTGAGGCCATTTGTTTTATTAAATATTAAGAAAGATATGGGTTAACAATATTAAGATAGTTATAACAACGCACTAGTTTTTTTTCCTTGATCGCACGCAGCGATGGATGATGTTGGATAGCTTGGGAAAAACCTATGAATCATTCAGCTCAGCCCGTGTAACAGTCTGACATAGTGTGTGTCAGGCGGAATGTTGTTTCACGCAGACTTTCACGATAGAAAGATTCCACATACGCGTGTATAGATATACAAACCAAGGTAAAAAAAATAATACTTTTTTTTGTTGTAATAAGTGCATAGTGCCACCTCTGCTAGCACTACCAACCACCGTATTATACCCGTAATCAAAACATATGAGCTCAGAGTAATTTCCGTTCACATGCATATCGTAAAAGTTGAATGGTTGACTTTGCCCATATCCGTTTCTTGCCAAGTGAAAAGAAGACGCTACACATAGTCCATCCAACATCAACATCTATCCACTTTCATTTTTACCTGAGAATACTTCATTTCATATGTTTTGTGTACAAAAATCTAGTTTTCCTATCAGTGTAACATGCGGTTGGCCATGGAAGAAAAATAAGAACACAAGAACAACTGTACCAATAGAAGCAGTGGTGGTGGTCAGACAGACACGCACATTCATTGGGAAATTCCGTACTTTCCCCTTTTTTGTACTGAGAGTTACCGCATGTAGCTATCATCTAGATGATTGTTCGTGTATGGAATTTTAGGAAAAATTCGATTCTGGTCATGTCCCTCTCTGTCAGTGTTGCTGCCATGGTCTATAAGCTTGATAGCTAGCTAACTAAAGTAAAGTACGACCATTATTTTATTGTAAGGCTCGAGAGAGAGAGAGCCGGAAAGCTTACTTTATAAATAAGTTAGAATATTACTTACCCAAACACACACACAGATACACACTTTTACGATCTGATTTCACCCGGCTACGGTCGAGTAGTAGCTTGATTGCGGTCACAAGAACGAGAGAGAGGGAGACATAAGAAAATACCTGCTCATTTTCTTGAAGTAAGTAAACTAAACAGTGGCTCTTCTGGTTCAGTACATATATCAAGATAGCATGTTGTTTAGGTTTACAAACTGTGCATGTATCTGTATATTTTATTAACCTTCCAATCCAACTCTCTCCCTTTCTCTCGCTTACTCACTTGGCTTTGTGTCTTGTTAGTAGTTTTAGAGATATTTTCCAATTTCACATCACTTCTCTTTCTCTTCTCTCGTAAACTTTAATCACGAGAATCACGCCAGTGAAACAGAAAGAGCAAGCATATAATAAATAGAATTGGCACTTTATACTCTATAAATCCCTTATGCCTCCATATTGTATGCTTGCATAGAAAAAGATTTCATACTATACTTCTAAAGCAACAACTTCATACCCAAGGATTCTTCTCTTAAATTGTAGCTAATTTCATTGTAAAATATACTTGTACAGTATATGCATCTTATTTTGAGCCAGGCCACACATCTTTAATTCAATTTATTTCACAGATGGCACGCTTGTTTCAGTTTCTATAGACTAACTTTTATAAAAACTAGAGGCATATTTTGTCTGTATTGGTGTAAAATTTGTTGAAAAAAGAAAATGACCGAACTATGAAACCAGCAAGCTTTCAAGGAGCTTTTCGCCTAGGATAGGTGTAATGGTAATGATAATGGCGACGGCGATGGAAGATAAATTGGGAGAGAGAAAGATGTAAATAGGCAGAAAATTTTAAGCTCTATGCATATTTTCAAGGTGAACAAATTAGCCAAACAAAAATTCTATTCTACTTTATTTTATTTTGAGTATTATGAATGAATTTTTCCGTATCTAGTGCGTACGTGTGTTATTTTTAAAATAAAAACTATCAACTGTCAGATTGTAAATTTTAAATATTATCTTGAAAAATGGCAAGAAAAAAAATCTAATTTTCAGTACAAAAATTATATCAAGGGGGATTGTGAGACGTGTAGTCCGATTGCTTGGATCGTTCCAATGGTTTATTATTACCATAAAACACGGCCCTTTGAGCTGTTTTACTGGATCATAGTGAACGAAGTTCGTAAACATTAAATCACATATTGACATGATGGGGATGTCGTGGTATTTCACTCTGCATCTACTTCTATCACCCAACACTTGCGTTACTCTAGCATATTATCTGAGATATGATATTAAATGTTTATGACAAAAAGGAAGAGAGTATGCAGATAAGCTTAGCGGATGAAAGGTAACAGTTACCTCTGATAACATGCATGTATGTTTTTACGTAGCAACAAAATATGCCAGAATCACTCAAGACTGAAAGTGTTTACGAGTTAAGTCAGAATTATGCTATTGGGTAGGATTTTTGGGTTCAAAGAAAACTGAGTTGAGTTTTGCGATAGCTTTATGTGTGTGGTAAAAGGGTTAGTGTTGCAATAATTCATCCAATAAATGCTGCCATTCATGATTGTGATGAAGACGTGATTGAGCTGTATTGTGAGGAGTGAACACGTGCACGCAGGAAAATTAAAATGATATTAACTCTCAAAATGAAATATGAGATCGTCGGCTTGACTTGTGTGTTTGCATTGAGATTTAGAATCCAGTCCAGTGGAGGAGGGCTACACGTTCACTCCAGGAGGGAAAATTTATGTTGTGCTGTTTATTGTTTTTGTGTAGATGATATCGCAAAGTATGCATATAATAATAACTATTATGTAGCACTAATAATCATCATGCTGTTGATTATTTGAAAGGAAAATTGGTGAAACTAAAGAAGTCAAAGTACGTCAGTCTGGCAGCAGAAGCAGCAGATGAGTTTCAGACTTTTAAATGGAACAGTAGTGCACTTGTTTCTGCGACTTATGGGAGAGTGTTGTTTGTTGCATTACATTGCAACATGAGAAAATACTTGTGGTAGCCACACATCCATGATACTACCAAAAGTTACAGTCATAAAGTGAACAACTTCCATGTTCATATTAAAATTTTCTTTTAATTCTGCTACTCGAATTACTCAGATATGGCGTCGCAGTGTCGTTCTACGCGTCCATTTATGTTTCTGGCATCATTTGTTCAACACATGGAAAGAAACGTTTGAATGCAGTTGACTGTATATAAATATACGCGTTATATATAATGAATATGAATATGAATATGTGTAGATTTTGGAATATCTGATATTGAACAAACTTAAAAAAACACTTGTAGACAGGTTCTTGAATCCAAGCGCAAAGTATGCATAGTTGCACAGTAAAGTTTAATATTTTTGTCATGTATTTTCACACTAAAATTACATCAAACTAAAATGTTTCGATTAAATTAATTGGTATCCTTTTTATTACCTTGCTGTAGCGATGAATAATCCTAAATTAAATAATAAACTATACCGGCATGCAATTGGAGGTTCCCTATTTTTATTAGACACTTCTCTGAAAATATCACGTATTAAGAAGATGGTCGGGGAGTGCTTGCCAAATCAAAATCAAAAAAAGTGTAAGGAAGGATAAACGTGTAGCTTGCTTACTACTTAAAGCTTTTATACGCAAATTAATTTTCCGGAGATGGGTCGTTGCAATAAAGTCAAACAATGCACAACTTTCTGGAAAGAATTTTTTGTAGAATTTTATTAGCACTAGTTACAAACTTGTCCGTAATACTTTGATAAAAATCGGTATATAGTAGAACTGTTTTGAAAGAAACGGATTTAGTCGACTTTCCTTTTGAAGAAACAACTTGTTCGCTATTTAGTCAATATTGGTATTAATGCAAGTGATGAAACAAACACAACTAAAATGATTAATATTGATGACTAAGAAGTTCCACAATATGTGAATTCGACTGTTAAAACTCGACTTTCTACAATTCACTATGTATGCATGGGCTTTGTACATGAGATTCGACTAAATGATTTTGACTCTGCATATGCATATTCAATTAAAAGGCATGCCAAGAAGGGGTCGAGTATATTATTTCGTCCTGTCGGATGTAATGCTGAAACATGATAAAAATAAATATTAAAGCTGAACACATTAAACTCATGAAATGCACGTTGACTTTTACGCTGCTAGATTAAATTGCGTTGCGTTGTTAGATTTTTGAATTTGTTAAATATTGACTTTTCTTTCTGTACTCTCACTTATCCTTATCTAGCATCTAATTCTATTTCCATTTAAGCAAGAAAATGAATTTTTTCATACATTTTAAGTCTCGAGGAGCTCCATGAACAAAAAATGAGACAATGTTTCTCTTGTGTAGCATCCTCCCTATTCCAATTTCGTGTATATAAAAACCATGTGGACTCCTTCTACAAACAGATGGCTTCAGTAGTACTAAATTTGTTAATGGATGAAGGAAATGAGCCAAAGTTTCTTCGCAACAACCTTCAAAATAATGCAATAAAGCAGCATTTGATTTGCATTTTTTGACATGATTAAGCGTAGTAGAATGTAATAAGCATATTAAAGCTTTTTCACACCACCAAACCACCACCACCACCTTCGCTTAAAATTTGTCTTGAAATTATAACCTCACATTATTATATCTGGTCTTATTTTTTAGCACGATATGGGTCATGTATGCGAATTGGTTAAAGAAAACTTTCTTAGCGTACGAGATAATTTTCACTTTTGTTAAAACGTTTTATGAAATTAGTAGTTTCGCTTATCTTATTCCGTTCTTAGCTGACATGCAAGAATGGCAGTTTATTTTCGTGTGTGCAAATTAAAAAGAAAGTTGGTGGAACAGATGCATATTTTTACGACAGATGATGATTTACTTCTGTTATCGTAGAAAATGCTTATCCTTAGAGTACTTTATAAAAGTGTTCTGTTTGTCTGTATCCTGTCCGTACATCCGCGTGATATCTTCGAACCTAGTAGGAATTTTTAAATCGAGCTTTTTGAAATCCTGTACTGTTCTGCATGTTACAAATCCAAAATATAAATTCAAAATGTACCGCATGCTCAAAAAATGACGGATCGTCCAAACTTTTGATTTTTTATGATAATATTGGTTACAAGCTTAGATTCCAAGTCAACAGTCTAAATTTATTTTCCCTTTTATTTAATTTGACTGGTACTTACTTAAATCGCTTCAATGTAGACAGAAACCATTCGGTTAACCTTTTGCGTGTTTTTATGTACTGTATATGAACGGGAATTGAGTTGCGAGTAGTGACTATACAGTCTGGCATACTCAAACCCACGACGGTCTGTAAAAATGAAAGTCTTTGATAATTCTCCAGAGATAACACCGTTGCACGCGACAGGTAGCACCATTAAATTAACAAATATAACACCATCTAAGGAAACACTACATAAAACATATTAGGTTACCTAGCTAGCAAATTATCTATTTCAAGGCACAAAATTTGATATTGATAAAGAATATTGTTAACCTGCTTGGACACAATATTTTGGTTTCATAGCTTAAATTCTTACATTTTGCAGCAAAGTGATTTCTTGAAAGTGAAATTAGAAACTTTTTAATATCAGTGTTCCCGGACAGTCAAGCAAAGCATGTAGAAACGGAAATAGTTGTAGTGTTATCACACTAACAAACTCAATACTTAATAAATAAAGGCGATAAAAGAAATGAGATCGTAAAAATATTAAAGTATTCCCCCATTTTAATGACAAATGCGTACTTCTAGCTTATTTGGGTGGTCTTGTAACAAGTGACTTGTTTAGCAATGCTCCAAAACCGTTTGACAGCACAGGCTGCTTACCTTTACCCCTGAAAGTTGTTAGTGATGGTGCAACAACAAGAACACGATAATACTGTAATGTAACAGCCATATATTAAATAGCATTGAATGGTTGAGTGAGTGAGAGTATTCCTCGAAGAGAAAATGCACGACATTTGGGTACTTGTCTAATCTACTATGCTAACCCCTTAACATAAATATTTTCCAGGAATAATATTCTTTGGGTTTTTTTCTTCGATGTATACTTTAATTAACAAGATTCATGCAGCTGAAGAAAAAGATGAAAAACTTGTAAGAAATAATAGGAACAAAAGTTGGAACAATAAAAAACTGACCCATGCAAGCAGCATGCATGCAAGGCAATCAAGCCGAACGCGAAACTGTTATGAAGCGTGACCAAACTGATCTCACTTCTTCCATAAACAGGATTTTTACAGTTGACCGTTGTTGCTTTATTTCGTCTGGGTCGTTTTTTTCTTTTGGTGGTGCATTTGCTCCAGAAACCCAAATCCAACAAGAATTCCAGCAGCAGCAGTGGCAACTGCAATAACAGAATAAGAAGCAGATGATGGTTGATGATGAGGGGCACTGGCACTCTATTTGTCTGGAATATATTTTCTTGCATCATCACATTATCCTGCTATCATGTTGCAAAGCTTACATACAATATAGAAAAGGTTTTTATATAGAAACACACACATCCATCATCCCTATTTCTAATACCTGAGCAACATGTACATGTGCTTTTAAGACATGTTGCAGGAACACCTGGCATTCGGAACAAAAAGGGAACGAGAGTGAGACGGACATACAAGAGATGAGTGGACTAACTATCATGGTAACTACTATACCATCATCAAGCCTTCGATATATTCACTTCTCAAATCCATATTTGCTTTCTGATTCCTTCACGAAAACAAAAAAAAAGAGTTTAGAAATAAGTGAGTACTATACCAATCTTTTCCTAAGATGCTCAAGAGATAAATTGTTGTAAGAAGGGAACTAAAGATTAACATTTCCTTTTCTCGAGCCATGTGCACGCGACACAAGTGTTGCCCTTAAAATCAGTCCTGGGTCCCCTCTTTTTTCTTGTTTCTTTCAATTCATTGGACATAATGAGACATACAAAAAAAATGTTGCATCTTGCATCTGCTCCTTGTCTTCTTACTCAAAAGCCAAAAAAAATACTAGACAACCTTGCTAGTCATCATCATCATCGTCGTCGTCATCGTAATATTGTCGTGTTCTAAATTACTTACGTGCATCTGTACCTTTCTTTACAACAACTGTATTCAGTTTTACTCTCTGGTAGCAACAGCAACAAAAAAAATCTGAAAAAAAATCCAGCAAACAAGCGGCTTTTCTATCAATCAGTCTCAATGAAAGAAAAGGGTCCTACCACATTTCCTTTTTATTTTTGTACCCAGAATCCTCCAACCCACTATTATCATATCACATCAACAATGATCTCAAGGATAAAAGTTAGTTGAGCTTTAATACATTAAAATATCATCTTGTATTACTTGCAGTAGCACATGGCATTCATTTACATTAAAAAGCTACAAGATAAAAAGTAGAATGCCTTTTAGGATTACTCATCATCAATGCACGGTAGGTCGTCCAATTACAAAACGTATATTTCTACTCCGATCATGATTTTTTTCTTTTCTTTGACAAATCTTAAGAAAGCAAGAAACTCTATCTCGAACGAAATGATAACAACGTATTATTCTGTAATTCTTCCAAGACAACAATAAAAAATAAGAATTGGGAAAAGAAATCATAAAATCGTCAACATCCTCATTTCCACCATATCACCACCGCCACCGTAACATTTTCAGTGTCGATTCACAATTTTACCATCTTGTAAATATGTGCACCATTATTTGTCCGATCGGAAAGCTGCATGCGATGCGGTGGTACAATGTTGTATGTATGTAAGCCATGAAGAGTTTCTAAACCAAACGTTCAAAGAAAGGAAAAAAGAGAACACGCTTCACATTTTTATTCTTAACTTAACAAACAGACACCCTAAACAACCCCAACAAGAAAGAGCAAGAGAAAATGGAACGAGACAAACATCCCAGTACACAAGACAAGCTCCGTTGCTGCTGAGCAGATGTTTCTCGTAAAAATCATGAAAAAGAAAATGCCCTCAAAAAAGAATATTACGTTATCCATCCAGATACATATAAAAAATATAAAAGTATTCTAAAAAAATTGTGAAGCGTGTACAGTTGTATATATCAGTATAGCACCACCATCAAGAATACAAGTTGGAAAATGAGAAACCATCACTTATTTATTCTCGTAGCGTCTTACAACATCACCACCACCACACTAACAGCATCCTCATCATCGTCTTTTTCCCCATCCCCATTACAACTGCCACCACCAACACATATTTACCCCAACAACAGCAACCCCGCTTTTTTAGATATTTTTATTTCTTGGATGACCAGCCACCCCTAAAAAGACAGTTGTTCTTTGGTTTTCTTTTTCTAATGAATGTGTATTACTACTACTTTACGGGAATGAGAGATGATAGCCCACACGCTGCAAGAGTTTTGACCAGCTTTTTCTTACAGAAAAGTGTGTATACATTACGTTAAAAGACAGACGGATATGTATGAAGAAATACAAAGTAGTTGAAAATCTTGTACAATTTGTAGGAGTTTTTGGGTGGTGTTGTGAGTACCTCATGGGGTAACAGTTGGCACGAGCTACAATATTTATCCTACTTGTTTCAATCATCATCATCATCACTATCATTATATATTATGTACCATTTCAACATAAAAAAAGTATAAAGGTACATTATGATAATTTCTTTATCGAGAACATTTATGTCCATGATGACGATGTTGTTTTATGCTTATCCACTGCATGGTATATGCGTTCTTGATTATAATATAGTACTATTGGTGTACTGTACCCATCATATTACATACTGATGATAATCAGGAACACTAACTACGCCAAATTAAAACAGGCAGACTTAAAAAGACAAACAACATGCTACACCATTAGATGTTTCTCTCCTTCTTCGCTGACCTGACTAAACTTGTTACGTTTTTTCTAAATTCGAAAGGCAAGTGAAATTGGTAGATCTCATATATACAATATGTTATGTAAGTGTAATAAATTTTCACACCTGCCCCACAAATTGTTACAATAACCTATTACAGTTTTGCAATGTTGAAATAACTGATTCTTGTTAATGAGACAAATGCTAATTATATTCGAATTACAAAAGCAACAAATTTGATTAGACGTGGTTATTACTTGGCTTTGACTTTGGCTTGTATAGAAAGAAAATGTGTTTAAATAGTTTTGGGTTCCTTTTTTGGCATCAAAAATTGGAGCGATTCTAAAAACGCATCAATTGGTAACGGCTCAGTGCTTTGATATCGTTCATCGTTCAATCTTGATAAAAATTGAAAGGTATTGTACATAGCTCCAGTAAATAGCCAGCATTGGAGCATTTTACCGTTATGAATTTTCAGATCACCGCAATGATACGGTTTGGTTAACTCTTTTCTCTCCCTCATTTTTTTCGTTGATGCACATCAGCAGCACACACAAAGACATGTTTTTACATAATTTATTCTTCATTTTGGTTTTGCCATTTCATAAATAATATCAATAAATCCTTTTACGAATTTCAGACGGTAAAAGGATAATAAGTAGTGCAATTGCAACCTACGTAATATATTATCCAGATAATGCGTGATGTGATAAGCTTTAGTAGGATGTGTGAAGTGAGACGAAAGATAGGGCACAAGAAGAAATAGGTAGTCCAAGTCATGTTGATCCGATCGGTGGTAAAATAGCAAGCTTGATTGCACCAAAAGTTGGTATAATAAAAGTAATAGTAACGAAATGAATTGGGGAAAAAGGCAATTCGCCCATATTATATATTACCGGTGCAATGCAGGCACTGATGACTTGAATCAACTAGTTTGTCACTTTTCCCCACTTCCATGTTGTATATCTGAAATGCAACTGCCTTACCTACCTTCGTCTCTTTGACAATCTGGGAAACCTTAGATGAATAGGAAGCAATACAAAAGACGACTGCAAGAAAACTAGAGCAAGTCTTTTGTACGAATTCGCTTTTGATCCATTCGTCGTCTTCGTCTCTCTCATTCTTTCGTTCGCTCTCTTCTCATTTTCGTCTTTGGTTTGCATTCATACACAGTCATTCAGTCACTCAGTCAGTGAGCCTTTTCAATTCTCACAAGAATTCGATGTCATGTCTGTTTTCTCCCTCTTCTCTCCCAATGTGAAATACAAAAGGCACACAGAGCAATTGTGAGAGACCCTTTACCCCAATGCACACACGATGCTCCAGAGGAAAACAACAAACAGAAGAGATGCGGGCTAAGTTTATGTAAGTTCATACATTATCTTACCTTAACTTCAACACACCCTTTCCACTTACCAAATATTTGACAATATAAATATATATACAACTTTCAAAATGAGTTGGTTTGCTTGTATTGGCAAAGCTAACACTCTTGTAAAATCATGTCTACCCGTCTCGTTTCCCTGAACAAGGTGATGGAAGCAAAAAATAATAATAAAAAGAGGTGAGTTCTTTCTTTTGTTATTTGCGAAAGAGAAGATTCTTTCATTGCACTATTTTTTGTGTAGACAGCAGGTCAAAAAAGAAATAAGTGATGTAAAAAATATAAAGGGGAAAGAATAAATGTTCGTTAGGATCTATACCCAGGATCAACACAATTATAACGTGTATTCATGTATACCTACAACAAACATGAGAAT
>JAQFZG010001013.1:0-24512 GCA_034695465.1 Entomobrya nicoleti | reverse complement strand
CTTAAACCAATCCAGCATGATTTGAACCTCGTCCAAAATAATTGTTTCCATGGAAGTCTTAGCAAAACCAAAATTGCGCAGGGTTCTCAAAGTAAATCTCCGTTGAGCTCCCCATGTTGATCCAGTCGAATTTACGATACCTTAAAATGAATAAAAGTTTTGATTTACGAATAATCTATGATTCTAGTACCATTTAAAAACATCCAATTACCATATGGCCCTTTAGTAAATTCCAACATTACCGGATTATCACCTAGTCTTCCAGATGAAGCTGTCTCATTGAATATGTCCTTTATGAGCTTGTAGTCGTTAATTATGACGGCACTAATTAAACAAATAAATATTGGTCTCGACTCAGTACCCCAAAAATACCAATTGATTTAAATATCCGACAAAAATAATAGCTCACTCCTCCAATCCCATTTTGATCCCATAAATGGGTCCATATCTTTTCGCCCATTTGGTAAATGTGACATGTGGTTTAAATCCAATTTGTAATAGATTTCCAAGTAATGGTAATGGTGTTGGACCTAAATAACAAATACAAAAACTTTTATGTATATATTTTTTTATCTAGCTGAGTAAATCTTAAATGTATTTTGTTTACAAACCTGGTAGCTTGTTGGCTCCCTTGGGTTTTGTAGTATTCCATAATACAAATGCAATTAAAATTACACAACAGCTCAAAATAATGGTGAGGAGCATGTTGGTTTAAAAAAAACTATTGGTTTGTGAACTTTTTTCTGTGAAAAGGGTTGAGTTGCTATAATGTTTTTTATTTTCGAAGAGACGATCAAGAAAGCTGCTGATATTTTTTGGTATATTGAAGCTGTTTCAAGGTCAACATTTGATCTCATGATTTTAACAGTGATGTTGGTGCGAGATGCGACTGACCGTATAAAATTCCAGTTCATGATGCACTTTGTATGCAAAAAACTGGTTTGTGTTCTGTCAGTATGGGTGATCCAATCACATTATCTATTTCCTTTTCGAAAATATTTTTTTTTGTGTTTTTTTGATTTTCCTTCAACTTAAGTAGCGTCCAGGAGATGGAGATCAAAATGGGAATTTTATAAATTTGTGCTAAAATGGGTCACATAAAAATATATCCACATTTACATTATCGGACTGACAATGTATCGTATTACAAGTGCTGTGCTAAAAAAAACTAAATAATAAACAAAATTTTAAAAAAACGTGAAAACTTCAGACAAGTCGTTTTTCTAGTGATTATCATATTTTAGTGGGACAATAATTTTGAATTATTTTTTTAAACTGTTGCTATGGAACAGGTATTTAAAAAAAAATTTGTAGCTTGCTTTAATGTGGTGATGCATGTTGTATGATGGTAGTGATATTTTGGGTTTTTATATAGAAAATATTTATTGATCTTTTGTGTATGGTGCATGTGCTCGTTTATATGTATGTAGCTTACAGAGTAGCCAAATAGCTTTACTTTTATAAGTTTTTTGATCCACTTGAGCAACAAGATCTGATGCTGCAAGTTGAGAAGAAAGTATTTAATATCAGTATTTTTATAAATGGAATATTTGAGATGTGCTTTGACATTCTTGTCATGCTTTTTTCGAGTCCTCTTTTCGTATTATCTTTTTTCTAAAAAGTGTCATTATTTTTACACATAATGTGCATTTATGAATTATGATGCAAAATAAATTCTTTTTCTACATTATTTGCATTTTTTGTAGATTTATCAAAGAGATAGCTGAACTCTGATGACTTTGCTGAGTAGTTTTACTGTATAAATTTGAAAAGGAAAACATATGTAAGTGAGCAAAGTACTTAAAAAGTTAAAACAAAACTAAACTGAATTTTGTGATTTTTTTTCTGTGAAGTTTTTGTTTCATTAAAAATTTATTTATCTGTTCCATAAATCGATATCCAAACTGGAAAAACTCAAGTCATTTATATTTTTCTTACAATGTCAAATTATATACAAAACAAACACCACACCAATCAGAGTATATAGCTAAACTTATCAAAATAAAAAATATATCAAGAGAAACGTTAATTTGGTCCACACTCAATCAAATAACATATAATACACCCCAAAACAACAAGAATCACAAAGAGTACCCCTGCAATAATACCAGCATATTTGGGATATACTGCTCTTGATGCACCACCTCCTCCACCAGACCCACCACCACCTCCTCTTCCTTCCCCGCCACCTCGTCCTCCTCCACCACCTCTTCCGCCTTTTGGCTTGAATAAAAGAAAAAAATACGTTTAACATTTTCTAATAACTTTGAAAACGTTTTATTTAGGTTGAACTTACAAATGCTGTGGTACTTGATAACAAAACGTTAAATATAACAATAAAAACTACAAACTGGACAGAAGTGGTTTTCCAAGCGATTATCATATTTTACTGTGGCATTAAATTTAGGCCAAAAATATCATTTATTAAAAAAAACACAAAAATAAAACGACTTGTAAGTCAATATCAGATTTGAAAAAAAATGTTTAAGTTGCTAATTCGTATTTACAAAACAGGTGGTTTTTGTCTTGTTACCTGCATCAACCTGATTTATGATAATCCAACGAATGGAATGAGCAATACAACTACATGATATGGTTATGGGAATTCAGTAAAAAACAACTTTGTTGACGTGCATATGTTTTGTGTATAGGAATGTTTGTAGGTATGAGCTTACCGAGTAACATAGTCGGTTTACGTATAAATTCTGGTAGAAATATAGCCTGAGGCTGTAAGCATAGAGAATAAACCAAATTGGTATTGTTATGAAAAAAGAAAAAGAAATTGGACTATGGAAATGGCATTATTATACTGATATCTTCTTTTTATAAACTAAACATGATTTAAGTGGAGATATTTGTTAACATATTTGAAAAAATAACTTTGATTCTAAAATTAAAGCACATTTTCTCTCATGTATTTTGAACTCCAAGCTAGAACGTGTCTTGATAGAATACTACTTGCAATACTACTAGAAATATTAAGATGTATATTATTAAAATTCCAGTGCAACACTTCAATGACAGCATTTAGTTCAGCTTTAAGCCCAAAAAAATATGTTCATGATTTTTTTTAAATTGTTATGGGTTCTCTTATCATCTTTTTTTTACACTTATATATCTGTCTAAAGCCACTGTCCAGTATTGCGATGATGATTATGGCAGAAGATGGTTGTATATCTGATATGAAATCGGATGAAATGCAACTTGGCACTCAAAAAGAACCAAGTTCGTTGGACGACTCGAAGAGGACATTGAATATCCAACATTGCAAATATTTGATTTAGATAGTGACACTACCTTAACATTTCTTTTGTAACGAGACGAAGATAAAAAACGACAACATATTTAGCTGATATTAATTCTATGCTGGTACATTAAGTCAACCAGTCAACCGTTTACATATAAGTAAATGCAAAAAGAGAAGGGAAACTTTTCGAACCATGTTTCGAAATTATTATTTTTGACAAAAAAATAATTATACTCATGATAGATGATACATCATGCTCTAAAGTGAGCTTAAAGCCGGCTTGTGTTTTTTTCCATGGATAATTATACGTCAAAAGACCAATTCACATAAAAACGATTTTGCAGCTTTAATCTACACCAATTATGGTGCTCTTATCGTCAAAAAAATCGGATGACGTATATTGCATCATCACGTGCAAATTTTACAGCTCACAGAACCTTCAATTTTTTTAAAATATGCTGACTGGATTTGCTCTTGATTTAAAAAGAGATTTGCAGTTCATGCTTGTAATCCAATTAGTAAATACGGTACAAAGTCAAAATTCTTGCGTAATTCTCAAGTATCTTGTTTTCCTAACGGGGCCGTCGAGTACAGTGTGAGTGACATGTAATAAAAAACAAATTTTTGCACAAAACGAAAGCATATATATAAGTATTTCACACTCTTACTAAAAAGCAGTTAGCCTTAGATGCACTGAATTCAAATTGAATTGAAAGACCAAAGTTTACTGACTCAATTTCAATTAATTTACTCATAGGATCTTATTTTGACGAGTAGACGAAATGTTAATCTCGTTAATTTTGCTAGCTGTGACTAGCTATCTATTTATTACTATTTTTAGGATAAATCTGCCAAAGAACTTTCCTCCAGGTAATTCATTTATCGAAATTCTTAAAAAACTAATAACTAGACCAATAATTAGGCTAATTTAATTTAATGTTTGTTAAAATTTATATCTTCCAAAAAGGTCCAAAATGCTATCCATTCGTGGGAGCGGGTCTATTTATAAATAGCCTTGCCAGTAGCTCTCACCTGGCATTCGAAAAACTGGGTAAAATATTTGGACCAGTTTGTGGATTTTCCCAGGGACCAAATAAGGTTGTCGTTATAAACGGATATGAAGCCACAAAAGAATTTCACACCAAAGACGACTTCCCTCATCGTCCCCACAATATTCTGGTGTCCCATAAGTGGGCTGGTCGAATGTTGGGCGTGTTTTTCTCAAGTGGTCAACTTTGGCAAGAACAACGTCGTTTTACACTGAGGCATCTCCGGGATTTTGGATTTGGCAAGACAAGCATGGAAGGTCTGATTCATGAAGAGTGTGAAGAGTGCATCAACTCAATTTTAAAGGAAGTTCAGAAAAGTCCAGATTCGGTTATCAGCGTTCATGACAAGTTTGGTGTCAGTGTGATCAATATCCTATGGGCTATCATGTCCGGAGTCCGACACAAGCATGACGACAAAAACTTTATGAAACTGTTGAAAATTATTCAAGAATCTTTCCGAGCTGGAAATATAGGCGGGGGAAATATGGTTGTTTCGTATCCTTGGTTACGGCATTTGCCCTACTTTAAAAAAGAATTTGAGGTGTTGACTGCTGGGGGTAATGGGATATGTAAAATGATAGAGGTAAATAGAATTCGATTTAATTAAAAATAGTAAATTAATTAATTATCTAGCAGAAAAAAATCCTCATATTTTCAAAACTGTAGGGAACCATTGTGGACCACAAAAAGACACGTGAACCAGATTCGGAACCTCGTGATCTCATTGATGTATATTTGGATGCATTAAAGGAAGCCGGAAATGAGACTGAGTCAACTTTCTCAAGTGAGCAAAAAAATGGATGGTTATGTAATTTGCATAATTGCTGGAATTATAACATGTTTATTTTTTGCAGAGGACCAACTCGTACAAATTTGTCAAGATTTATTCGGTGCTGGATCCGAGTCGACGAGTAATTCCATTGCTTTTGCTATTTTGCATATGATAAGGAATCCTGAATGTCAAGAAAAAGTGCACAAGGAACTAGACCAGGTTATTGGGAGAGATAGGTTTCCATCATATGACGATAGAAAGGAGTAAGTACGCCTATTATTTTTTTATTTAAATAAATTTCGTAAAGAAACATTCAAATAGTCGGTTAATTTTTTTATGAATTTGTTTTACATAGCCTTCCATACACATTTGCAGTAGTCAATGAAAGTTTTCGTTTGACTCCCGTTGCCCCAATTTCCGCCCCTCATATCAGTTACGAGGATGAAAAGTTAATGGGATATGATATTCCAAAGGTAAATGTCTAAAAAAATTGTCTTATTTTACTAATTATTATATTGGTTAATTAGTTTGTGTAAAAAAATCGTTAAACAAGATTCCATTAAAATTTTTAGGGAACATGGGTATTTGTCAATTACACTTCTACTAATATGGACGAGGCATACTGGGAGGACCCTGATAACTTCCGTCCAGAACGCTTTTTAGATAATGAGGGAAAATTTAGTGCGTCTAAATTAAAGCATGTTATGGGGTTTGGTCAAGGAAAGCGTCAGTGTTTGGTAATTTTCTGTTACGAGATAAAAAAAAACGTTTTACAATAAGGGCAGTAATTGGTAGTTATTTTATTAAAACGTATTATTTTTTTTAATTATTAGGGAGAACCATTGGCTCGTCTCGGCAACTTTGACTTTTTCACTGCGGTCATGCAACGATTTAAATTTGAGTTGGTTGCTGGCACACCTATTCCTTCAATTGATGCAATTGATGGGTTCACGGTCGCACCAATCCCATTCTCAGCCAAGGTTACGGCTCGGTATTAAATAAAATATATCACGTGGATTAAATGGCTATTGATAAAGCTGATTTGAAATAAAGCCTTGTGATTTAAAAAAAAATTGTACGAATATCGTATTATCAGCATTTATTTTACCTTAACAAAAGTTTGTGTTTAAATCCTTTGTTCACTTGTGCTTGTTAGCAGATAACGTTTTCATGTAATCCATAGATAAGAAGGATTGATGGGTAGATAATGTAGCCAATTTAAAGGTTTGGCATCTGAATTAAATCTACATTGTGTGTATTGCCATGATTCATGCAATTTTCGAGATTCGAACGGCTATCCTAATTAATTTAAACGTTTAGCTATCAAACTATCATTTTTACAATTTTCAGGAGTACAAATAAATTACAACTTATGTAATGATATGCATTATTTGGACTGAAATTTAACTTGACAGACACTAAATCTAAATGAATATACATCCGTTTAGACATGGATAATTAAACCAAATAGCCATCTTTCGAATTTCGTAACTTCGAGTTCATAACATTTTACAGAAAATAGTTTAGGTGTTACCTAACAATAATTACATCATTGTAAGTATAAATTGCATATTGAAAGGAGCAGTTTTACGTATAACCCACAATTTTGTTTTTTGCAAAGCAATTATTAAACAGTTATTTCTAGACTTTGGTATCAAATCTGATGGATACTTTTGCTGCATAACTGTCAATTTCTCATTCCTGATAAAAATCAGTTTTAAGTTTAGTCGTTAAGTAATAATTACAGTTGACCGCAGTTTTCCCTTGAAGCTAAATGCCAACAAATATTTGGGCTATGCACATGGAGTAAAATAGGCACATAAACAGACGTTAATAGTTTTATAACAAATAAATAAACCAGTAGTAAGGAAATAACAGATTGATTCAGCAATAATCGGCTGGTATACTGCATTCCGATCAAAGCAATTTTTTAGGATTTTTTTCTTCATATTTTTCAGAAAAAATCAACGATTTCAAGATTTTGCTGTATTTTTTTAAATTTGTAAACAAATTTGTAATACACGTTGTCAAACCGTAAGGACAGACATTTTCGTCGTGCTAACTTGTAATAGTTGAAGGTGGACTTTTGGCACAAAACAAATGTCAAGATCAATTTTTGACGATAAAATTGGCCAATTTGACTTTGATTATTTCTCGTACCAGACATTTCATGGTTGCATGAATGATATGTATCTGTGGATTATTCTTCAAGCAGTCTCACAGGAGCTTAGTTCAACTTTTCAAGTTGTCTGCTGCAAAGGATTAAAAAACTTCATTATGTATCTTCATACAAGCTTGCAATACAAATTACTTCAACGCCAGTCCGATATTTCTGCCAAGTTGGGTGTCTTACCATTCGTTTGGGTTTCTCACTCGAAAAAATACAAAAATGACACAAAAGCATACCGATTTTCTGTTTGCACAACTCTCTGCTTGTACACGTTCCAATATTTGTTTGTAATGTGGAATATCCTACGTCATGTTATCCTTTACAGAAATCTACCAATTTCGGGTGAACTATTTTATAGTTCAATTTGGCTGATTTTATTTACCCTTCAACAACTACTGCTCTACTTGTTATACTTCAAAAGCAACGAATTTATCACTTTGCTAAACACATTCAAATTTTATTGTACTCATATAGCAGGTAAAATATATATATGCTAAACCACACATTTTCTAATACTCAATATTAATTTAATATCTAAAGTTTAAATTATTTACATTCTGTATTTTGTGTATATTTCTAGTGAATTACACAAAACACCAGAATAACATTCAGGCCAAAAGAATGACAAGGATATGGGACGAATCAACAATATTTAATTTTGTGGTAGCATTTTCGGGTAGCATAGTTCTAGTTATGCACTGGCTTATATTTCCTCATGATCCGTTTTTCATGACTTCTCTTCTTAAAAATTTATACTTACCCAAAATTATTAAATTTGGTTTGTATTTAGCTTATTTCCTCTTGTTTGTTTGGATGGTTCTGAAAACACAGTTGACATTTTGCTTTTTTAGTAATTTTACTGCGGAATTGTTTATACAGTCTATAGCTCTTTTAAGAAACGAATTTCGAATTGGACCAGTGGATGCCAAATATCACACTATCAGCAATTTTCGAATCTTGCCCACTCTGTCGGTGGAATATCGTGCAGTTGAATTATTACAAAAAATGGTTCTTGATTTGTTGGGCATTGTGCTTATGATTGGTTACGGTTTAGTACTGTGTGGCGCTATTGTATGTAATTCCACTTTGATACTTGAAAGGAAGTCTTTAGTTTTAACTGAAAAGTTAATCTTGTTTGTTGGAACATTACTGTTTCAAGGAACTTGGGTAATTTTACTACAGGCATCAAAAGTGATATTGGTCTCTTCAACAATTAATATTAGATCTTGGAATAATGGAGACTGGGGGAGACGAAAATATAGAAACTATATGAGAGCGTTTCAGAAAAGTTGTCGGCCTTTTTATATTGGTTATGAAAATTATTTTAGATTTACGAGGCAATGTGTACTAATATTTTTATGGAGGGTATATCGGGTTACATTTCGGGTGAATTTTGTATTGAGAAATTTTGTGGGTTTATAGCTTTCGCTATCAAATCTAATTGATGCAATAAATTGTTAACGATTAATTAAACTATTTTGAATGAAGTCCTATCAAAGCTTCTATAGATTATTTGTACACCTGTTTTTGATTTTTTGCAGAATCAAATTTAAAAGAACTAATTTTTAGTTCAAATGAAGCGTTGTTGGCTAGTTCTAGTATAGAGTCTAGTATAAAAAGTTAATTAAAATTCGAATGTTGGTTCGTCAACTAGTTAAAGCCAAAAAACTGTAAATAAGCTTTTGTTAAAAAATCAGGTTATTTCAATTAATATGACCAATTATTAAAAGCTAACTTTTTTACCTTCAGCAAAATCTCAAATATAGAAAAGTAATTTAAATACATAACGAAATATCCATACATCAAACCACAATTTAGCAATTTAACATACAATTTTTTTTGGTATCAATTTTAAATTCAAATAAATTCTTGACATCTCGCCAATCCTTAACATAGTTTGGAAAACAAGTTAGATTGGAATACATTCTAAGTAATAATTAACGTTAAGGCAATTTGTCTCATATAATTGGCGAAATGATATTAGGGTCATACTTCTGGAATATTTAGGTAAGCCTTATAAAACCATTTTAAAAATCAATGTGGAAAAATAACCCAGGTTTTATATAACAGTTATAAAATAACTTATGGGGATATCATTCCATAGTAATACCACGAGCAAGACGTTTACAAATTCTAAGACTTGTTTTTGAAACAAATAACACAAATTCTCAAAAAAAAACTGGCTAGTCAGTCATGTATCTTCATACAAGTTTGCAATACAAGTTATTAGAATTCCAATCGAATATTTCAGTCAAATTTGGAGTTCTACCATTCATATGGGATCCTCATTCCAAAAAATACAAAAATGACAAAAAAGCCTTTAAATTTTCTATCTGCACAACATTTTGCCTGTTTACCTTACAGTATTTGTTTGTTCTATGGAATCTCCTACGTCACATGTATCGTTATAAAAGTTTGCCTATTACGGGCGAGCTTTTCTACAGTTCAATCTGGTTGATTATGTTTGCTCTTCAGACATTGGCATTGATTGGTTTATACCACAAATGTGATGATTTTATCACTTTGCTCAACACAATTAAGTTCCATACTCATCATATCGCAGGTATTGAATATTCTACCTAAAAATGAGCCCATTATGTTTAATCTTTAATAAAAATTTAATTTTATAGTACCGATATTTTTTGCAAATTTTTTAGCAAATTACGCCAAATATCCGAACAATATTGTTGCACAGAAAATGACAAATATTTGGGACAAGTCAATCATATCAAATTTTATACTGGCTTTTGCATTGTGCATTCTCTTTGCCATACATTGGCTGATATTTCCACATGATACGTTTTATATGACTAGCCACCTAAAGGACTTAAGACTACCTTACGTTTATAAATTATGCTTGTATGCTACTTACTTTATCTTATTTCTATGGATTATTCTAAAAACAATGTTAGTGTTTTGCTTTTTAAATAATCTAGTGGTGGAAATATTGATACAATATTTACCGCTTCTAAAAAATGAATTCCGAATAGGAATAGAAGAAAGAGGATATCAAACTTTACCCGAATTTCGTTCAATATCAGTGTTGCCAAGGGAACATCGCGCAGCCGAATTAATGCTCAAAATTATTCTAAATTTACTTGGTATCCAACTTATGATAGATTATGGTGTAGAACTGTGTGGTGCTATTGTGTGTAATTCAACTTTAATTCTAGAAAGGAATAATTTAGTTTTCACTGAAAAGATGATTTTACTCATTGGCTCAATAATGACTCAAGGGACTTGGATTGTATTACTGCAGGCATCAAAAGTGGTGTTGGTTTCGTCAAAAAAGAATATTAGATCGTGGAATAATGGAAAGTGGGGAAAACGAAAAGATAGAAATTATATGACAGCGTTTCAAAAAAGTTGTCGTCCTTTTTACATTGGTTATGAAAATCATTTCAGATTTACAAGGAAATGTGTACTGATATTTTTATGGAGAGTATGTAGGGTCACATTTCGGGTGAACTTTGTATTGAGCAATGTTGTGGATTTATAGCCTTCTACATCAACGCCACCAAATGTTTTAATAAAAAAAATTTATAAAAAGTTAAATTTAAATCATTTAAAAAATATAACATGATTTTTTTTATTTGCGTTTTTTATTCTTTTTTGTAACGTGTATGGATTTGTTAAGTAATTTGACCATATTAATTGGCACCTCAAACAATTAATTTAGGGATCGGTTTTTCTTATGCTACAAATTGGCTACCAAACAAGGTGATAAGAAATAAACAAACTTAGAACATACCATATTAAATGCTAGAATATATTTTGCAGGCATGTAATCCAATATCAGTTAATACTCCTAAGTAGTTTGTTGTATTTAAATGGTAAAATTTAATTACTAAGGCAACTTTTCCAATTCTGATGACTGATATTGGTTTTTTAAATTGTGATACTCATCATTTGGGCTGTAATATGAACCGATAGTTACCAAAAACGACATGATTAAACGTTGCACATTACCTTACCTTAAATAATCATCTTTCGATTTTTACTAGTCTAATTGTAAGTTTAGAGCAGTATTTTTTTTAAAGAAAGCTATATAATATTAAATAAATATAATGACATACTTGTAAAAAAACTAAATATTGGACAAAGTGGCTTACACGAACCCATGTTTATTGGTAAACTAATTATTATGCATACATTGCTCGACTTCGTTAGCTAATCTGCAACATACATTTGCTGCATGGCTGGCTATTTATTCTTCTCTTGATAAAAATCAGTCTGAAAAGTTTGATGCTAAGTAATAACTATGGTGCATCCAAATTTTCCCAAAAAATATTGCAACATGATATTTGGATTATGAACATGTAAAGTAAAGGTAGATGCGAAACGCTATTATATCTTATATAAAACTAAATGAACCTGTGGTAACAAAAATACCAGATTGATACAATAATATTCAACTGTTAGAACAAATTCGGATTAAAATATTTGTATTAAAAAACATACCAGTTTAGATAAAAATCAAAATGTTGACTAAAGCCAAAGATTGTTTAACGAAAATCTTTTTACTTAAATTACCAATAAATTGTAATGTAAGCACAGACAGACTTTTTCTCTCATCCCAACTTATAATCCTTGAAGGTGCATTTTTTGGCCGGTAACAAATGTCAAGTTCAATTTTTCGTACTAAAATTAGCTAATTTGACTTTGATTCTTCCCTCCTCTTTCGCCGTGCTAGACATACCATATTGGATAGTTATTTCTGCATGTATGGTTTATTCCAGAAACAATCTTACCGAAGCTAACTTCTAATTTTTTAAAGGTTTGGTTATTCCAAAGGATTGAAAGCTGCATTATGTATCTACACACAAACTTACAATACAGATTGCTAAAATTCCAGTCGGATATTTCTGCAAAATTAGGAGTTCTACCATTCATTTGGGATCCCGACTCCAAGAAATACATAAATGACACCAAAACGTTCAGATATTTTGTCCATACAACTCTTGGCTTGTACACATTCCAATACTTGTTTGTCATACGGAATATTCTACGTCATGTTATTCTTTACAGAAATCTACCAATTTCAGGTGAACTTTTCTACAGTTCAATTTGGCTAATTTTGTTAACCTTTCAACACCTGCTTTTATATTTGTTGTATTTCAAGTGTGATGAATTTATTACCTTGTTGAATACATTCAAATTTTATTGCGGTCATATACATAGCAGGTAAAAATATATATCGTAAAAAACACACCAATTCGAATACTTAACATTTAAAAAGTATTAATTTTGTAATTTATTCACATGTTTAGTAAACTATGCCAAACGACAGAATGATATACACGCCAAAAGAATGACAAGGATATGGGACCAATCAACAGTATTCAATTTTGTGGTAGCATTTTCTGGAAGCATTGTTTTATCTATACATTGGCTTATATTTCCACATGATCCATTTTTCATGACTTCCCTTCTTAAAAATTTGAACATACCAAATTTAATTAAAATTTGCTTGGGGTTTCCTTACTTCATCTTGTTTTTGTGGATGGTACTCAAAACACAGTTGACGTTTTGCTTTTTTAGTAATTTTACGGTTGAGCTACTAATCCAGTCTATTGCACTTTTAAGAAAAGAATTTCGAATTGGACTAGTGGAAAATAGATATCAAACTATGAGTAAATTTCGAAGTTTGTTAACTTTACCCAATGAATATCGGGCTACAGAATTACTACAAAAAATAATTCTTGACCTAATGGGTATTCTACTAATGATTAGTTATGGTGTAGAGCTTTGTGGTGCTATTTTATGTAATTCTACTTTGATTCTAGAAAGGAAAAGTTTAGTTTTACCTGAAAAGTTAATCTTGTTTATTGGAGCAGTACTGTTTCAAGGTACTTGGGTAATTTTACTGCAGGCATCAAAAGTGATACTAGTTTCCTCAACAATCAATATTAGATCTTGGAATAATGGAAATTGGGGAAAACGGAAAGATAGAAATTATATGAGAGCGTTTCAAAAAAGTTGTCGGCCTTTTTATATTGGTGATGAAAATCATTTCAGGTTTACTAGGCAGTGTGTACTAATATTTTTATGGAGAGTATATCGGGTCACATTTCTGGTCAATTTTGTGCTTAGAAATGTTGGGGATTTATAACTTCTGTAATAAGTGGTTATGAAAAATTACTAAATATAACTCTATTTGTAATTCCTTTATTGTTTTTAGTAAACTTTCTGCACGGTAAATTAAAAAATGAAAATATTTATATTTTAAGCGAAGCTTCGCAAATTGCCTAGTTAAGTAACCCTAGTTGAATAAAAAATAATTGGATTTGGAATGTGGGTTTGGTAAATAACTACAAAGAAGACAAGAGTATGTAAGATTGTCTTAAAATTAATAGGGTATTTCGTTAACTATGGCCATTTAAAAACTAAAGAATTACTTTTTAATAAATACCTATCAAAAAAGTTAAATACATATAGTAAACGGCAGCAAACGTTTTTGAAGATTTTTCAAAAAATAATGATTAACAACAAAGTAATTTTAATATTGAACGAAATAACTGTCCACCAAGCCACAATTTAGCTTACTGACATACTATTTTTAAGGTATCAATTTTAAATTTAAATGCTGGGTTCCTTAACATGCGTAGAAAAGAACAGCTAAAAGCTTTATGTTATAAGTAATAATTAATGAAATGACAATTTATCTAACTTAATTGGCGAAAAGATATTTGGGTCAAAAATCTACGTTATAAAACATGTTTGCAAAACCGTTTAACATCGAATAACTATTCCAATGAAAAAATACGTAGGCTTGTTGTTATAGTTATAACATAGCTTTAGAGGATACCACTCGTGAGAAAAACATGTTAGGAAACGTATAGATCAAGAGTTAGAAATAAATATTAGCTTTTATTCATCAAATAACACAACTAGTTTCCTAATAGACTGTTCGAATAGTATGATTTGAGCTGGGCATATTTTTATTGCGTTTTTTGTTGGAATGTAGAACTTTACTTTTGTCTGCTAAACTTTTCAAAATAACACTTGGAGTATTTATAACGTTAAAGGTTACTTTCTCAAAATAACTAATCATTCAATCATGTATCTTCATACAAGCTTGCAATACAAACTATTACAATTCCAGTCTAATATATCCACCAAATTAGGTATTCTACCATTCATTTGGGATCATAACTCCAAGAAATACATAAATGATACAAAAACATTTAGATATTCGATCTGTACAACCTTTTGTTTGTGCACATTGCAATATTTGTTTGTTTTGTGGAATCTCCTGCAACATATATACCTTTACAGAAGTTTGCCTATTACGGGCGACCTTTTCTACAGTTCAATTTGGGTGATCATGTTTGCTCTTCAACATTTGGAAATGTTTTTGTTATACTATAAATGTGATGAATTTATTACTTTGCTCAATACGATCAAGTTCCATACTCAACATATATCAGGTATAATCACCTTTTCTATAAAAATTGTAATGTGTAAAGTTTGCATATAAATTTGTTAAAAATGCATAAACCATTTTGAATTTTTTTAAGCGAACTACGCCAACCATCAAGACAATATTTTAGCCAAGAAAATGACAAGCATTTGGGATAAATCCACAATTTCAAATTTTTTGGTGGCTTATTCTTGTAGCATTATATTTGCTATCCATTGGCTCGTATTTCCACATGATCCCTTTTATATGACTTGTTACCTTAAGGACTTGTGTATATCTCAAATTTATAAATTAGGCTTGTATTTCACTTACTTCGTTATATTTATGTGGATCGTGTTGAAAGTACAGTTGACGTTCTGCTTTTTTAGCAATCTAATTGTGGAGCTACTAATACAGTATTTACCTCTTTTAAAAAACGAGTTCCGGATAGGCCTAGACGACAAGTTGTATCAAACTTTGGATGAATTCCGATCTTTATCTGTTTTGTCTCGGGAATATCGCGCAGCTGAACTAATGCTAAAAATTATTCTGAATTTATTGGGCATTCAACTAATGGTAGGGTACGGCGTAGAACTGTGTGGTGTGATTGTGTGTAATTCAACTTTAATTCTAGAAAGGAATAATTTAGTTTTCACTGAAAAGTTGATTTTACTCGTTGGCTCAGTAATGTTTCAAGGAACTTGGATTGTATTACTGCAGGCATCAAAAGTGGTACTTGTCTCATCAAATAAGAATATTAGATCGTGGAATAATGGTAAATGGGGGAGACGAAAAGATAGAAACTATATGAAAGCGTTTCAGAAAAGTTGTCGACCTTTCTATATTGGTTATGAAAATCATTTTAGGTTTACGAGGCAATGTGTACTAATATTTTTAAGGAGGATATATCGGGTGACATTCAGGGTCAATTTTGTGCTTAGCAACTTTTCAAAGTTTTAGGATATTTTTTGGTTGGATATAAATCTTATATTAAAATGGAATAGATTAAGTACCTCTTTCTCTCACAGAATTATTATGGTATCTCTTTTCAAGATTTTTATCATTCAAATAATTGAAAGCGTTCATTAGTAAGAAATATAAAGAGTAAAAACGAGAACCAAGTGGAATTAACAGGAATAAATTTAAAGTAGGATGAGCATAAAAAGTTCGATAATAAATTTGTCCATTTGTTCTGAAGTTAAATATTTCTGCATTTCGAATCTCGGAAACAATTCAGCCACAAGCTAAAATATTGCTTTGATACCTTATTTGACATAAGCCGAATTCCTTTTAATGTAGAAAGCGTAATAATGCCAAGGATAGTATTTGTAATGCTAAACTTTACACAATTTTTAAATACACAAATTAAAATAATATATATATTTGCTTTATTACAACAGATATCTAATGTTTTAATTTTCAATACTCATATTTGATGGCTGTAGAAAATGGGCTGTATTCAAATAGAATGTTAAAACGGTCGGAAATTCAAGTACAGATTAACGTAGCACTAAAATAATTACTGGAATAAGTTCCAAATACTAAATTTTGCACACAATCTGTTTGGTCAAATCGCCCACAGGACTGCAATTACCAACCTATAAAAAAATCAAGCAACTACATTGATGGTTAGTAATAATAATTACAGTACTTCTCTGCAAATGATTGACATTTAGTTCATAAGCATGGAGTATGGAAAAGCACGCCTTTACCGTTTATTGATATTTTAAAAGGTAAACCTGTGGGAAAAAGTGGCACTGAAGAATTTCATACAATATGATAAACATGTGATTCACAGAATGCAAGCAATTGAGTTGGATATATTTATTTAATATTTTCAAATGTAGGATACTAAATATAATATTATTGGGAATATATCATAATTTAAGACAAAATTCATTTATTATACATTTCTCATGTTCATTATAATAAATTTTAATACAATTTTTTTTGAAAACTATGAAACTGACGAAGACCGACATGCCTATGATAGTGTTTTTTCGTATTAGAAAGTGTCACTCTGATACTTAATAAATGTCAAATATAAGCATTAGTTGTTATATGAATCACCAATTTGACTTACGTTTGACCTTTCGTCAAAAAACTAAAACTACTTGCATTCCAATCTTGTAATATTCTTGCAACTCATTTTGCGAGAACAAGTTTCAATAGTTTCCGTAAAGGTTGGTTGCTCTCAACAATTTAAAATTTTACTATGTATTTCCACACAAGCTTGCAATATAGATTGATACAATTTCAATCTGATGTTTCCGCTAAATTGGGTGTTCTACCATTTATTTGGGATCCCAAATGCAAAAAGTACAAACGGGATACAAAGGCATTTAAATTTTCTGTTTACACAACTATTTCATTGTACACTTTGCAGTATGTATTAGTTCTGTGGAATATCATTAGTCATATATTTCATTATAGAACTTTACCAATAACTGGAGAACTCTTTTATAGTTCCGTTTGGTTAATTGTATTGGCTTTGCAACAATTGGAACTATTTATACTATATTACAAGTATAATGATTGTATTACCATGTTGAACACGTTCAAGTTTTATTCTGACCATATCGCAGGTAATTTAAAATGTATATTTATTAAACTTTTTGTTAATCATTGCAACCAAAAATTTAATTTTGCTGTTTATTTCAGAAAATTATGTCCAAAGTCAGAGCACTTCTTCCGCTAAGAAAATGACCAGCCTTTGGGACCGATCAATGATATCTAATTTTGTAATGGCGCTGGCTTTTAGCATTCTTCTTGTTATACATTGGCTTATTTCGCCACATGACAAATTTTACTTGACATGCTATCTTCAAAATTTAAAAATACCTATAATCATTAAACTAGGCTTGTATATTATTTACTTCATTTTATATTTGTGGCTTGTTGCAAAAACGATGTTGACATTTTGCTTTTTTGGCAATTTAATCGTGGAAATATTGGTACAATATTTACCTCTTCTAAAACATGAATTTCAAATCAGACTAAACGAAAACAAATACCAAACTAAAGTTGAGTTTCGATCTTTACCAATTCTATCAGTCGAATATCGTGCAGCTGATATGCTATTAAAAATTATCCTTGACATTTTGGGTGTCCTACTTATGATCTGTTACGGCTTGGAGCTATGCGGAACTATTTTGTGCAATTCGACTTTGATTCTGGAAAGGAACAATTTAGTTTTAACGGAAAAAATGATTTTGTTTATTGCATCAGTTTTATTCCAAGGAACTTGGATTGTTTTACTGCAGGCTTCAAAAGTAGTATTGGTTTCGTCTAAAAAGAATGTTAGATTTTGGAATAATGGAGAATGGGGGAGACGAAAAGATAGAAACTATATGAGAGCCTTTCAGAAAAGTTGTCGGCCTTTTTATGTTGGTTACGAAAATCATTTTAGATTTACAAGAAATTGTGTACTAAATTTTTTATGGAGGGTGTATCGGGTAACTTTTCGAGTAAATTTTATCCTCAAAAATTTTGCACAATAGGAGGTAACTTTTTGATGAAGAAAAAATTTATAGCATATTAAATAGCATGATAAGTGTAATATTTGAACGTCTTCAAGTAATTATAAAACATCCTTTAAAAGTCTTACATAATAAATTACATTAATTCGACAATTTCTTAAAAACTTGAGATAATTGCGATTTATCTTTTGGGATCTTCATAAGTTGTAAAAATAAACCAGATCAGATAATCAGATAAAAAAAATTTAGGAACGAGTTGAACTGTCAGACTTTAATAATTACAACTCATATTACTTGTTTGAAAGAGCATTTTTTGAACAAGTGGAGGCAGCTCATGCTAGTAGAAGACATGAGAGAATTAAATCATTCCAGTTCTCACGCATTATACGCTAAATTATATAAAGAAGAGTTGAATAGGGGATATTACATTGAGAATGGCACAAGAAACATCATGAGATGTATCAGTCAATGTAGATTGGGTAGGGGATACTTTAGCTTTAAAAAGCAATCTCTTCAACTTGACAATGAAAATATTTGTAAAATATGCTTTAAAGGGAATGATGATATAACACATTTGTTTCTGCATTGTTCATCGGGTAGGATAAATATTTTTAGAGATAGGTATATTAGTAAATACATAAATAAAGACAATGACCAGGATAATATGGTAAATATTCTGACGAATTTTGATGAAAATAAAATGAGAGAGGTATTTCTGTTTGTATTTAGCACAATACAGTGGAGGGGGAGTCAGGTAATAAGTAGCATAGCTGACCCGTTGCTAGCTAGTAAACCACCGGATTGAAAAGTAGGTTGCGGCGTTTGCTAGGTTAGTAAAATAAACAATGAAACAACTATTATGGGAACTTTGTAATGACTTTGTTACTATGCTGAACACATTTAAATTTTACTGTGACCATATTGCAGGTAATTACTTACTTTATCAATATATCACACAATCCTAAAATTTCAATGCGAACTTATTCTTTTTTTGTACGAATTTTAGGGAATTATTCCAAACAAACAAGTAGAGTTTCCGACACTTGGTATAACTTGACTAATATTATAAAATTGCTAGTCCACCTGCCCTTCAGGTTTCTACTGTGAAACTCTTGTAAGTTTTCATGAAGATACTTGAATTCAACATTCAACCACAATTACATACTTTTTACTATTTCCATGGGATGCTACCTATTTTCATAGCGATCTCATGATGACGGATATGATCGCATGCATGCAAAAGGTGAAGGGGGGAGGTTATCAAGGCTGATGATGAGGAGGAGACAGGGAAGGTGTCTACAGCTTGTCCTGATGACACACTACATAACCACCTAGTCAACTTCATAACATTCTTAAGTAAAACTCGCATATTGATTTCACCTTTTCGAAACCAAACTGGTTCATTAAAATGCACTCATTTAATCTTGCTCGATCATCAAAAAAAACTCAGGAAATATCAACAATATCGAATTTCATAGTAGCATTGACATGTAGCATTATTCTAGCTATACATTGGCCAATGTTTCTATATGATCAATTTTACATGACTTGCTATCTTCAAAATTTAAACATACCTATAGTCATTAAATTAGGCTTGTATTTCACTAATTTTACGTTCTATCTGTCTATTGTTCTGAAAACACAGTTTACATTTTGCTTTTTTAGCAATTTAATTGTTGAGATTCTCGTACAATATTTGCCACTTCTAAAAAATGAGTTTAGAATTGGATTAAAAGAAATCCGGTATAAAACTAAAAGTGAGTTTCGATCTCTAATGACTTTACTAGTGGAATATCGAGCAGCCGACTTATTATTAAAAATAATTCTAGATTTATTTGGTATAATGCTTATGATCTGTTACGGTACGGAACTGTGCGGTGCTATTATATGTAATACAATTTTGATTCAACGACGGGATAATTTAGTTTTAAGTGAGAACTTAATCGTACTAATTGGAACAATATTATGTCAAGGAACTTGGAAAATTTTGCTACAGGCATCCAAATTGGCGTTAGTTTCTTCAATTAAAAATGTTAGATCGTGGAATAATGGGGAATGGGGAAAAATAAAGGATAGTAATTATATGAAAGCTTTTCAAAAAAGTTGTCGGCCGTTTTACATTGGCTATGAAAATCATTTTAGATTTACTAGATCTTGTGTGCTGAACTTTTTATGGAGGGTGTATCGATTAACATTTCGAATGAATTTTGTAGTTAATAATTTTTCTCATTAATATTTTTTACTTTTTACATTAAAATGTGAAATTAAATTATTAAAACATTTTACATTTAATTTATGGTTTATTAAATAAATTCGCAAATCGAATACATTTAAATCGAATTTATTTTGAACTAAATATTAGCAAGCAACATAATTCAAATTTAAGTTTATTCTAACCAATTTAGCTTACTTTTCAGTTAAAATGTATAGTTTTATTAATATTCTAAATAGAGTAGTGTAATAATATAATGTTATTTTAAAGTTAAATTCTACTTTTTGGATGCTTCCGTACCCAAAAGCATATCTACCGTAGAATTAACAATACTGGCGTAAAAGTTAACATTCGTCTCCCTTTTAAATTTTGCGCTAAAGAAGTACAGTGTGATTGGTCGTTGAGCTTTGCAAATTCTTCTCCATGATTTCAAGGACATTCTATTCGAATTCTGTGTAAAACGAATTCGTTCCTTTGCATATTCAAAATCCCAAGTTTTCACTAGTAGCTTACTATACTCATGACATTTTATGGCTCTAGGTAATGTTTCATAAATGCATAAGTATACGGCCACAGTTATGAGACACATTGCAACATTTACTTCAATCGGAATAAATCGCCATCCGAATATACTCACCCAATTACCGCATATGCAAATCACAAATCCTGCACCCATCAACAGTCCTGCTAAATTTTTGACAGATTCTTTTCCAATATGGTTCACACATTGAAGTTTTATATATTCTTGAATTGTTTTCTCAGACAGTGGCATTCGAGAAATACCTCGGAGACATTTAATAAGCATATTACAGTACGACATGGATGCTATCAATATAAGAGCGTGGGATCTGCAGCACTCCATCACACTCCACTGGGTTGTAATAAACCTGATGACTATTGTCGTATATTTAATAGCTCTATTCTGATTTTCCATTGGATAAAACAAGTAGTTGAAGAAATAGTAACCGGGATCATAGTTCATGTAGGTTCCAAACGGTGCCCATGCAATACCAACTAGAGAAAGTATTGCTGCTAGACCGTACATCATAAGACCAGATATATCGACCTTTTCATTCTTTCGACCGAGTTTCCAAATTTCTACGCATAAAGTATCTGAGATAATTTTAAATCGATATATATATTTAATTAGTGAAGTTTTCATTTAAATTTACCTTCAATTAGTAGTTTCGCATGCGAGGTTTTTGCAGCGTATCCAATAGGCTTCATTTGAACTCCAAACATTTCCCTTTCAAGCATAATTGCTTTATTTTCACATTCCAACATTTGATGTCCATTACGTAAATTGTTGACAGTAATAGCCAAGTGCAAAAAAATAATTCCTCCAAGCCCCATGTAAAATGGGGCAATATGACCGTACTGGAAATTTGGATCGAAGTGCTTTCTGGCAAGAAAATGGAGAATACAGAATAGATTGAAGGTGAGTACGCAGGAAGAAAGATGGAAAGGGATTAGTTTTTTTGCTCGAGTTTCAATGTAAAACTTTTCGGTTTGTGGGTCAGGTTGAAGACTGTGAGGATACAGAAGAGGATCGTTAATTGTACGGGTTAGCTGAAGGGCTTTCCACATTAATGGAGTAGCCATTTTTGGAAATCAAATTCTAGTTCAATGCTTCTAAAAATATTTGAGTTCACTTGGACTGAAAAATAGACGACTAATCAGGATTAAAGTATATTTCTGTCTGAGCTCTTGTCTGTGTCAAAATACTTTATTGAAATTGAAAAAAAAAAACTAAAAATAAACTCCAGCTTTTGTATTCATAATTCAAACCTAAAATATTTAAAGGAAAACACGTCTACAAATACACATAAATAAATTAGTAGCGCGTGCTTTCTTTTTTGATAATGTTTTGACTTGGTTTCTATTTTAAGATTGACATGGAGCTTAAAAAGGTTAAAAAACAATTTAAATGAAGAGATGTAAGATAGTAGTTTTAAAAACACTCAAGAATATTTGAAAAACAAGTGAATTTATAATCAGGATATAAATAAAATTAAGTTTACAATTTAAATAATACAAAAACTGTTTTCGTTACAATCAAAGCAAACATTGTTATTTTATAATATTTAACTTATGTTTGACAACATATCCATGGCAACAAGTTTTGCAAAAGGAGAATCGAAGTACATTAAAGACTTGTGTGTGGAAACTGAATTAAAAAGAAGAAATCAAAGATTTAGATTTTAACACTTTATACAAACTACTATTAAAAGTGTTAACGAAGCCGAATGTTTTGATAGACTGTTTTGATGAAAAGTTTGTTCGCTTTTTACATGTTCCCTTATACCATCTAAAAAGTATGCTTGCAAAAGAGATTTCCAGTAGTGTACAAAACTTTTGCGAAACCCAAAATGTTAGAAGTTTAAAAGAAATCTAAAGAATAAGAAATTATGATTTGCCAGATAAATTGTCTTTTATAATAAGTAATAAGTGATTAAATTTGAAGGTAAAACCAATCAATAGAATATTAAAAGTTTAAATTGTCTCCGAAATATTATAAATAATTCGGGACTTTCTTTAGGAATGGGAAATTACGAAATGTTAACCATCTTCTTGTGTATTCAAAGGATATGTCTTAATATTTTCAAATTATGAGGTCAGGGTTTGCTCTAGTTAGTTTATTATTCAAATATACGTAAAATTGCTGAAAATAGACTAACTTTAAGAAGATTCTACGTCATATTGCCTACAACCACTTTGTCAACATTTAAGGTCAACATTGTCAAAACTCGCAGGTCGTAATTGTCAAATTCATAGTCCAAATTGTCAAATTAAATTTTGAACAAGTCCACAACCAATAATATATAGAGATAAAAAAATTTCATGATTATTGAGTGCTTTATGTGTAGCAATGGTTTTCTCTTTCATAGTCACACTACAAACAAACCATTCTGATTACAACCATCCTTCGTTTTGAGATTTTTAAACCTAACCTAACCTGACACTTATATCAATACTTAACCTAACCTTATCTACTCCAACCCAACACATTCATTGATACACAACCTGATTTCACTTAACACAACCCAACACTTCGCCCGCAAATCTAGGATGAATGAAACGTCAGCAGCGAAGTGATTGAATTATTGTAAGTTGACAATGTCGACTATACTTTTGACAATGGGGATTTTTTCTTAATTTAAAGGTCAAAAATGTCAACTTTTTGACAATTTTTTTGTTGAAAATTTTTATTTTGAAAAAGTAACGGCCTACCTTTAAGAAATATATCTACGGCTCCATATAAAGTGCGCTATGTATTTAAATAGATCAGTCATTATTATGTACGGTGTACAAACTACTATTATGACATGTACAAGAATGTAAATAAGCAATAAGGAAAGTGTCACGACCATTGACATACAATATTTTTTGATTTTTTTTAAATGGGTACGAGCATCATAACAAAAATACGGAAATAGACGACTATTGTGTGAAGTGATGGAATTTGAGGTTATTTACTACATTGTAAGAAATACAAATGTACGCATTTAATGCATTTTTCATAAGTGTTGTGCTTTTTGTCTAACATATGAAATATAACCCTTGAGTCTTACTTTTAGAGCACATTTAAGAATTGTATATATGCATGTGACACGTAGTGTTAGTGCATATTAACACATGTATGCTCACAACAGTCTCAACTATTTTTATGTGTATTAAGCCTTCTGTTGACCAGAGGTAATATTCGCATAATTCCACCAAGAGCCGGTTTTGAAAACATTGTGAATACTAAATTTAGTTGATATTAACAGTTGAGGTGGACCACAAGTATTTCGTTTTCGGTTGAGCCAAGGCAAATAGTGTAAGTTTACTTTAAGTTTGGAAAACTAAATAGTATTTTAGTATCTCAAACTACACAAGTACAACAAATTAACCAACTCCAAAAAAAATTGTACGTTCAAAAAATTGAATACTGCTGATTATATAATGGGTGACTTGATTAACATGTCTTCCAACTACAAAACCCAAAACGACAGTTTACCCAATCCAGTGTTTCTGCCAGAATCGGTTATGGAGAAAAATCGACTTGAAGCACCTTTCACTACAACTAATGAATTTAGTAGTGAGCTTGTACCAATAAATCTCAGTAGTGCTAATCAATGCTACATTCAAAGTGATAATAGTAGTATTGTTTTTAGTGATATTGTACAGCTTATCAACTT
>JAQFZG010001012.1:0-24516 GCA_034695465.1 Entomobrya nicoleti | reverse complement strand
TACCCGACCGTGGTCGGGTTAGTAGGAGTCGACGGTCGGGTTTCTAGTAGTCGGGTGTCGGGTAAGTAGTACTTGCCATTTATATTTCATAAACCTGTGACGAATTGTGGCTTGTTCAAAATCCATACTAATAATATATTGATCAGTTATTCAATTTTAATTATTAAAGAAAATCCAGGAAATCGAGAATATAATAATACCCAGCCCGATTATTTTCTTGATAACTCCTTAAGTTGTCTTGGTTGCTATCGTGATTCTGTCGTAACTAATAATTTGCAGTGGCAAGATTCTACTATTTAATGGACGGGTTAACTGGAAGGCTTCTACATTGAAAATCTGCTGAAAATTAAAAACAAATAAATTTTTAACCTTTAAACTAATATTTCTTATTATCTTGAAATGCACGTCTTTATACCAGCAGGATTTACTAACAAATATTGGTCAAATATGTCGGAACTTAAAATTGTAAGTTGATAGATTGAGTATATTTTGTTATTAAGCTGAATATTGTATATAAAAAGTTCTTGTCGAGCTAAGTGTTTTTAAATTTGTAAATTTTAAGCTGTAGCTTTAAAATAAGTTCGTTAATGCACTTTCCTGATCAACCTTTCAACCAACATGCCTGGCTTCATAATGGATTTAGTATATAATCTTTTTAACATAGGATCCGAGATAGTTAAGAAATCAACGTCCTATTAGTCAGTTGACCTAAAATGGATGTTTTTGATTTCTGTTGAGTAAACTGCCATGATACTGTGTTGTAAGGAAAGTTGATATAAAGAGCCAACAATAAAGAGAACCAATAAACTACGGAGAAGTGTGTCTTGCTTGGTTACATCATAGCGTAAAGCTCCCATATTTGCTAACGATTCTTTATATACTTGTAGTTGAACATGAAAGTGCAAACTACGAATAAAACACGTAAAAAATGGGCAAGCATGGTAAGCGCTCAAAGCAAACGTAACGAAAGGGCACCACTTTAATTACATTTGAAATTTTTGGCGAAAGAAGTGGTTACCTAAGTTTTAACGATGGTTCAAAATTATTTGCTTTATGTTGATAGGGAAATTTTTGTCGGTCCATCAATCTTATTTTCAATAAATTGATACAAAACGACAGCAATTTATATACATCCGTTTTAAAAAAGCAAATTATTTTGATAAATTAACCTAACAACCATTAGCTAACTATTTCTTTCGCCAAAATTGTCATTTAATATCAAAAGTAAGCATAGCGATGAATAATCGAAATGCTTACTTTGCGCCACTAATTAATATCCTTTATATAAACTCTTTAACTGGGTGAACTACCTGAATATTCTCATGTCCGCAACGCCAGTTGTCTAACATGAGGCTTTTGCTTGCTCATAAAAAATGTTTTGCAATTTTAATTTGCTTTTAATTTAACATTGTGTTGGTCGACATACTCATACATTAATACTTTAATACCTGAAATGTGTCTTCGTTTTAAATACTGCTTGAATACACGTATATCAAGCTGCCAATAACCTGATGTTCTAATACATTTTCTTGACATTTTCTATACATTACTAAGATATGCACGCGCAGACAACTTTTTTATTTGGAAAGACATACACTCTAATGCATTCTATGATAGTTTTAATAAGTGAGTAAGTTACACTCGCCCCGTCAGAGTCGAAATAGCGTCGGTCTGCTAAGCATTCTTCGTAACTCACTAGTTTTCATTTTACCAAGCCTTCCGTTTCACCGACGAGCATTTGATGTTAGCATCTGTCATATTTAAGCTAGCAAATAAATGCAGTTCTCTGTGGACGTTTTCCAATTCTTAACACAATTGAGTCTGCAATTTGCTATGCACAAAATTTCCTGCTAAACTAAACTTAACACACACTTGTGAGCTTTCATTTTATTACAAGAGCGCAGAAGTTGGTATTGTGACGAAATACAAGCTAAGTCGTTATGTTGTGACAATACATATTCAAAAGTTTTATTTGCACATTATCATTGTATTTTTGCCACTGAAGAGGATTCAAGAGAATCGAAACTTAGAAATTTAGAAAATTACTTTTCTAAAAATATACTCGTTGTTCCCGTTATAACTTTATTATATAAATGTTTTGGTCACATTTTAAAAACAAGTTAGGCAAGACAGTATAAACTTCATCCAAACGAGATACTTTAATTCTTGATTGCCACAAACGAACGTTTAATGAACATTTATTATCAAATAGTTTTATAGTAGTGAATATAGCTTAAACCCAGCACTATTTAAAAATTTAAATTTCGAGCGAGAAAAAATTATATATCGAGCCCTCCAATCTGCAGCCCCTGAAAAATCCTAAAGATATTTTTTTTTAATTTTGTCTTGAATTATAGTTCAGAATCTTTAAGTATTGCAATATGTCTAAGTTCAGTGTCCAATATTACATTTCAATTTTATTTCTACTTAACAATGAAAAATGCTTTATATTTGCGACAAAAACCACCTCCATAAAACATCCTTTAGACCCAATCGACATCGTTAATGCATTTAATGGCTGTAATTTACGGGTGATAAATTTTAGAGGCTTAGATATAAACTTTGAAATTCTGAAGGAACCTGTTCTACTTTTTCGGTACTTATCCTACTGTGACCAAGACCACTTGTTTCCATTTGAACTAGGCTCTGCATACCCAGCAGTGAAATCTCAAAACTCATCTACGTGTCGTAATGGTATGGCTGATAAAGCAAGTCTACCTCCTGATCAAACAGGAATCACTTACGTGGGGCAAACTCTCTCTGAGTCTTTTCAACTCAGCAGTAAAAATAAGCTTTGTGAGGCTAATATTTATCTTGATCCCCCAATCGAACAAGATTATCCACAGATATACAGACGAGCTTGGTACTGGCATAACAATCATAACATCCCTTTTTTGATCAACTTGAATAAGGCCTCTGAAACTCAGAATAGTGTTCTAAACAATCCCTTTTTGACCCACTTGAGAAAAAACAGCGAAACTCAGAAGTGGAAGGTTGACTATTTGAATAATGTTCCATTGATCTCAGTTCTCATCTGCACCTCGAATATAGACTCAATCTGTGATAGTGACAATGACAATGATTTCAAAAAGTGGATTGCCGGTATTTTCTTTGATTATGAAATGTCAAGAATATCAGTTACGGTATTTATATGGGAATACTCGTCTATGGCCTTCAAAACATTATGTCCCTATTGTGATCCGTGTGATTCGTTTAAAATGATCTCCCCGCATACTAAAATGGTTCCGACTACTAACATTGAGCTTGAAATTATTCTTAAAGAAACCGAGCAGTTCAATTCGGATCTTTACTCAGTTCAAGTGCTACTTATAAAAGAGGTTTACGTTGAGGAAGATTTAAGAAACAGCATTGATGTCTTGAGATACATCCAAATGCATCCTGTAAGTTCTAATTATTTGGGTCCATGGTTTGCTGCTGACGAACACTTGACGTCATTGCTGTTACCTAAATCAGCAAACATTTCTTTTTTTTTATGGGGACGGCAAATATCCCAAAAAATTGGGAAACGTGACTTGTGATGCTTGTAGCCCAAAAATAACAATAAGCACTCATCCAGCATTTCGTCCAATGATAATGTGGACCCATTCTAGCTCTCCAAGTTTTTTTCAAGACGCTCGGTTAGTAACCTACATTAGTCAACAAACTTTTGTAGCTTGTCATATGAAACAAATGCATTGGACAATTCAATTAAAAGAGTTGATTTCTTCTTTCGATATGCCAACGTGGTTTCTCATTTTGCTCGTTTGCATAACAGTTTCTTGGATTGCTATAACATCAGTTAAAGGGCATACTTATTTGGGAAACTTACTTGATGTAGCATTTTCCATGTTCTGGTCCATCCTAGACCAAGCTAACAGCATTTTTAAAACCAAGAACAAAACCTTAAATTGCTCGTTTTCCTATTGTGTTTTCTTTGTTCCAATTACGTGGCTGTTTTTGAGCACACTTTACAAAGGAGAAAATGTGACAAGACTTACAGCAGACCCTCCTCTTATCCAGTTCGACACATTTGAAATGCTAGAAGAATATAAATTTAACACTTACTCGCCTAGGTATAACTTGAAATCTTTCTGGAATTCTGGATTTTTTAACATGAGTGAACTTGTTAAACTACAAAACGAATTAGGGCCTATCATCACTCACGAAGCATATCCCGTCGTTTCTGTACTATGGTACAAGGTAATGGTCTGGTTACGGCCAATTGGGTCAGTCCGACTTGGATTGAATTTTTTGAAGGATGAAATACCAAAACAAATCTGGAAATACATCAATAACTCTGCAATGTTACCAGATCATGGGCAAGATTTCAACGAAAACGTTTCCACCATTATCAATATTCATATGAAGATGTGCAACAAGTCTGCAATTATATTGTATAGGCAATTGGCAATTCAACTTCATACAGCCCTCAAACAAATGGGTAAACCGAGCTATCTTGGCAAGGACAAAATACTTGCGAGCTATTTGGGGTATAAATTCCGGGGATACTTTCCAGCGAAATTACTTGGTCGAACAAGGTATATTTTCGATGCTGGTCTATTTGAATGGTGGCAAAAGTACTTTGAGTACTCGTTCCTTTTAAAACTGAATGTGCATAAAGAGAGATTAATGGCTTTAGTTAACCAAAATGCTACAACTGAAATCCGTAAAAACAAAACAGCGGTAATTGTTCTGAGTCTCATACCTGGTTGTGGTTTACTTCTATCATTAATTGTATTTATTTTTGTTGAAATGTTTCCCGGAAACGTTTTAGGTTTCTTCCCAAGTTGTTTGAGTATTACTGTAAAAACGTTTCAATATATTCGAAAGTTTGTGTTCAAATTACATGTAGTGGAAGCAAATCTTGTATCGATTATTGTATATCCAAAGAGAGAGTAGTAGTATTGTTCAGTATTTAGTATGCGCTTGCTGGTGAGGTCATTCGAAGGCTTTTAGAAATATGGGGGTTATCACGTTGCAATACGGATTAAATCGCTGGTTATCAGAAATCCAAGGACTTTAATGGTTAACATGATAACCGTATTCAGATGAGCTTATGTGTGTGCTTTTGAGCAGCATCCAAACAATATTTGTGACAATAAAATGTGATGCCTACGGTATTGAAGAAAATCATTCACATCAACTTCAATTTGATATATTACAGAGTGTAAAATCTTGTATTGTCTTTTGCTTAATTTATACAATAAATTGAAGTATTTATATCATATCGTTTTAATAGTTTAATGAAATATCACCAAAACTTATTAAAATTTAACCCTTTGTGTCACTATATAATAGCTTTGCTACCAATAAAGATAAGAATAATGAAAGTTTTAAAGAGTCAAAAAAATGCTACCATATAAGGCAAGAGAAAATGTGGAAACCGTTAAAAAACTACTCACAATTCGTCTTAATATTTCAATATAGGCAATTCAAAGTCAAATTTAAAGCTTTTAATCATTTAAACTTTAGAAGCTTTGTGTAGTAGTAGTCCTTCTGGTTGACAGAGACCGTGAGCCTAAAAACCATGAAAAATTGGTACTTAAACTAGTATACTTAAACCAACCAAGTTATAAAGAAAAAAAAACAGAAATATTAAAGTTACCTCTTATTATACACTATTATACCCCATATTTTAAACAATATTAAATTTTGGACAAGCGGTCACTTTTAAAAGTTTGACCCCAACACTATTATATCGATTGGTGTAATGAAATTTTTAACTATTTAAAGTGTGGGAAAGTAACTTGGCTATTACTCCGGTGGAGGTCAACCAATTTGCGCTACAATCAATCGGAGGTACTCGGATTTCCCATTATACTAGATAAAAGTTTTATGTAAATCGGTTGAGCGGTTTGGGCAGAAGATAAGTGCTAAATTTTGGACGTTTATGACCCCCGGAAAAGAAATAGGTCAGATCAACTCAACCTTTGCGGAAACATATTTTTGCATATTTCTGTGGGGGACAACTCCGTTGTGTACACGCTTACCCTACTAGAACCGGTCATTGAACGACTTTGGTTACCAAAAAATGGTTGTTACGGTGGACAAAAAGGTCGAATCTAGCGAAGCTATATGATATGAAGTTCGTCCCCATCCCATATTTGTTTGTAGGGCATAACATCTACACGGTTGATTTTTTTGAAATGGTTCCTGAACAAAGTCGGCGATTGGGGCAAAAATGGACAACCCGCCCTAGCTCTTTTTTAAATATAAATTTCTGTCCACGTTTTTCTCACTCCAACTTCTTTAGTATGCTTTCTAGCAAAAAACTGATCACATCTTTGTTATCAGCGTAGTTCATGACCCCTATGTACATATCAACATGTTGACTTTCATGCGAGACACAAGCGTATTAATGTGCATATACCACCCTTACTCTACGCTATTACTAGGTTATCATTGCATGTAACAACTCCTTTCATTTATCCATTTCCATGACATGACCATACAAAAGAAATACTCTGTTTGATAATGTATGCATACTCAGACAAGTAATTATTCTCCCTCCGCCATATCATCAGAGCAATTTACAAATTCAGTCAGCATTCTATGTGCAAAAAATGCATGCACAAAAATATTTTATGTAGCATATTTCTGTAGAATATTGTTAAAAATTGTGAGTGAATCGGTTCAAATCGACTAATGCTGATGTACTTTACACGACTTTCATCAAGCCACGTCATAGTAGCTAGGGTATATGACCTCAGTAACTAAGTACAACAATCACGTATACTATAAGCTTGCTTTACAATATCCTGAAAATTACAATAAAACTCCTGTCTTACTTTTAGTTACTGTCTTACTCGTTTGGTTGAACCGTTCACTCTAACTCAGTTCAAATTTCGAAAATATTAAATTTAACTATTTACTCTTACTTAAATTTACTACCATCATGCATGCGTACAAGTTTAAAATAAAACATGCCAGAAAAAGTATTTAAGAGAACATATTTCTGTGGCCGGTAACAAGTAAGAAACAAGCCGGCCACAGATGCGTTCTCACATATTGCGGCGGTGGAATTATTAGTAACTTACTGCTGAATTATAAACGCCGTATATCCGTCACCTACCACGCTCGCTATATCCTTTGTATGATGGTATACCAATAGCAATACCTGCCCATACCCCTCCACTCTCCAGTTACTTACCCACTCCCTAACCTCTACCCTCCTTGTTCACTTACGCCCCCATCCACTTACCGGTCCTTGTCCGGTTTAAAGTTCACATAGTCTCTTGGTTTACTACATTTAGACACATATTTAGTTTAGGTTAGCCTTTTAGAGTTCCTAAATTGGTTTATCCTTTCCTTGATTGTTTCAAAGACTAAATAAAATAAGACTAAGAGTAGTATTAAAGCGTGCGTGAGAATTCATACGAATTGGTCGGTGACGCAAATTTTCAAAAATCCCGAGTGAACCTCAAACCCCTAGTGGCCATGCTTAGTAAATTTTAATTAAAGTAAATTGTAGTATATCCAATTCTACTAATTGATGATTGATACTACTACTACTGTAGTACCAAAACAAAATGTTACGAATTCCAATTCCAGTATTAAAATGGTACCTCCAACATCATTAAAATCGTGACATTTTCTAAATCATGATTTCCCATTCATCCCTTCATATTATTCATATAATTACTTAAGTTATGTTATAATTCCACCGCCGCAATATGTGAGAACGCATCTGTGGCCGGCTTGTTTCTTACTTGTTACCGGCCACAGAAATATGTTCTCTTAAATACTTTTTCTGGCATGTTTTTAGTAAAAGATATTTGCTCACCAAATTTGAGCTCATTGAGTCAAGTTTGAAAGTATTACCTTTGACCCGCCTTTGACCTCGAAAGATCGATTCGATCCAAGTCAATAGGGTTCCCCTTTATTACTATGTTTCTTTGTAGTTACTAAGTTTCAGGTAAATTGGTTGAACCGTGTGGACACTAGAGCGCAGACAGCCATATGTTTTGTTTCCATATGCACATGGATCATAGAAAGTTTGATCCTGAAACTTAATAATTGTTTGCTCATATGTTAGATTCTTGGATGGTCCTATTTTGCTTCTGTCAAACTATATCAAGCACGAATGAAAGAGGAAGTGGACATAGCCATTTTTAAACCCAAATGTCGCTTAATAACCTTCGGATCATCTTGTAAATTCAATTTAAAGGTCGGTAATAACAAAATTATGTCGAAAATCTAGTCACATTTTTCGGATAAAGTATTAAAGAACTTGACACCAAACGAATATTTTTAAACCCAAACGTCACTTAGTAGCCTTCGGATCATCTTGTAATTTCAATTTAAAGGTCGGTAATAACAAAATACTGTCGAAACGCTATTCACCTTTTCCGGATAAAGTATTCATTATTTTGACACCAAACGAGCTTTTTAAACCGAAACGTAACTTAATTGCCTTTGGATCATCTTGTAAAAACAGTTTAAATAACAAAATACTGTTGAAACTTGTTGTTGTCATTTCTGTTTTATGTTTGGATGCAAGTTACAGTAAATAATTTGTCGAGCTGTTCACCATCGTAAGACGCATACCTGTTACAAACTTTCTTTCGAAGCCATTTTTGCGTATATTCTAGTCAATCCATTAGTTTTACTTTCGGCAGCATTTGCGGCAGCGCCATTAGCTTTTTCACAACATCCTCTGAAGCTAGTCTTTGTAGAAATAATATCCGGTTTGTGGTAAGGAATAATTACATTATATGATGGATCATGTTTTGTAGCAGCATTACTCAACTTTTTTATATTTGGTGAGCATTGAATCACATTTACAAGTAAACACGTTAATTTAAAGGATAAATATGCTTGTTCAAGCAACAGAGCCAAGTTTTCTCAAAGTTGTTATAAATACAGAATCGCACAAGTTTTGCTATGCTGCTGTAACATTGTATTTAGTTCATTCATGATAAATTTAGTGTTTATAGGAATTTTATATCCTTCCTGTGGTGCTTATTCGGCTTTCAAAATGTATGAAAAAGTGCACATAATTTTATATTTATGTGGACCTTCTTTAAGTCTAACTTGTTTTATAATTGCTAAACTGTTTAAAAAAATGTTTATTCACTTGTGTCAAAATTCGGAACATTTTAAACGGTTTTGGCTTACTAAAATACTATCTCCCAAAGAAAGCAGAGTAATATATTCACTGAAGCCGTTTGGGTTTCGGGTAGGCCCTTATGGAATTGTAAACAGAAAGCTGGGTTTCATACTTTGCGATGACATTATTCAGAACACAGTTTCTGCTCTATTGCTGGATTCATCTTAAGAATTTATTGTGGCTTATTTCCGGTTTTAAGTTAGGTAGTTCCCTCAAAGTGGATTTTATTTGGCTGTTTTATGGAGCAAAGCTCGCCCTCCATTAATTCATTATTCGTAATCTACATTAAGGTAGGTAGTGTAAGCATATATTAAGCAAGTTTTGTATCAAATTTTAAAAATTGGTAATTGGTAATAGTATTTGAAATGAATAAAATTTTATAAATTATAAAGGAATGCTCAAGAGTTTTAATTTTATTAATTTCAGGTTTTAATGTAACCAACCTTTGAAATCTCTGTAACTTTTCATATCAATAATTGAGGTGTGTGTGGTATATCTATGTGAGAGATAATTAGTAAAATAATATCATGTTATGCTCTGCTATGGTGGTCTACAGGCAAAACATTAAGTCGATGCATTATATTCTATGTCTACGGGCGTTATCTATAAAGAGCAGAGGGTTTTATTTCTTGTAATCGTTAAGTAGTTAATGCATTGAAAGTGCAAGTTAAATTTAGACATGTTCGACTTATAAAATATCAATCGATTCATATGACGACAGTTCCTGGTGACTGTCGTCTCACATACTGTCCAATCAATTTATATCCTCATATCAATCGATCATTGCTTTCAAATATGTCTAGTCAGAATAGTTACGTATTTACTGTGGCTATTTGCATGCAACACAATTTGGTTATAAAATCTAAAATTGAAAATCAAGCAATTTCTCCTATATTCAATACTGGTTAACTACTTCCGCAAGTTTACATATCCCAAATAATGGTTTCGAAGGGTTTTTAGAATATTAAAAGAATTGGAGCAGCCCAAAGATAAAGTTACGTAAAAGTAATCAAATTCATCGATTATGAAACATTAGGAAATAATTGCAAAAAAATTCTGTGTTATTAGTTTTTTTTAAAGAAATATTTCAGGTTATTTTTCACTACTTTTTTAGTAATATACCATTGTGTGTTTTATAATATGAAGCTTCATAGCGTAGTTAACTCTTAGAAAGCTATAAGATAGACATGTAGACTTAAAAATTCCAAAAAAATAATTTCTTGTTTTTAAACATGCACATTTACTTTATCAAATACCAACATATATGTACAAATAAATCTAAAAAAAACAAATCCTAACTAACTGCTGTAAGGGAATCAATATATAATATCTCATGTAAGCTCCTAAATTAGAATGGCAGGAAATTATCGTACTAACTAGAACAACGCTTTTCCCTAGTTTACGAATTTAATTTCTTTCGTCAAAAAGTCATGTATTTATCATCTAATCAGTAAAAGCATTCTATAAAAAATTTATCATCTAATTAGCAAAACCGTTTATAAAATAGTATATCATCTTATTAATTATGTTAAGACTCTAGTGTGGACTCTATGTTATAGGGCGTGGCGAAGCTTATATAACTTTAGGGTAAAAATGCAAGCAGGTTATTTGCATACAAAAAATCGGCACAAACCACTCTAAATTCTAACTGGTTTACTCAATAAAGCAAAATTACTCAATAAACTGAAAATGCTGCTTTGGGTTAAGTTTTATTGCGCAGCCTAAGAGTTAAAGCATCTAATTTTCCATCCAATTGATTGCTTTAAAAAAGAAGTAAATACGATTAACAAAACAGTTTATATAACCGGCCAGAAAAAGCGTCTGAAAAATTGGCCGGAAAAGAAATTCATACAATTAGGGAAAGAGTTTTTTTAGCCGGATCAAAATAATATTCTCTCTGTTTAAGTGCATATGTGAAGCTATTATGGTATTCTATATGATATATTTAGACAACTTTTGAAATACTTTTTCGAATATAATTCCTATACCGTAATATTAGCTTATATACATGTTTAAATTATCAAATATATTTTTAACTTTGTTTAAAACATGGGGCTAGATGACCTGCTCGACGATAAAATAAGTATTATTTTTAGAGCAACCTCATTGTTTTCATAACAGTTATTTTTCCCATAACTTCGACGGAATTAAAATGTTCTGAATATTAATATCCTTCTTTAAAGGGCTTTCAAGTAAACGTTAGATAAATTGTTTTTCTGAAAACTTGTAAATGTAGTTGATTAAAATCTATTTATATTTAAATGAGGGCAAGACGATTGCAATCGTAAGCGCTTTCAAGATTTGCAAAAAAATACTTCGTCCACTTTAGTGCATAAAAATATATCAACCGTAACAGAAACAATTTAAGCCGAAAACCCTAACTGACTTTTTGTACATCTAACCGTCATTCAACAACGACACTCAGCCTTTTTTGAACCAATATATTCTAGTTTTCAAAAAACTACTTATCGACATCATTTCAGGAAATCAAGACTAAAAAATCATTTTGGATTTAATTCAACTTACGTACCAAGTACAACTATCATTCGATCAATAAATTTTTGAGGTTCATAGTTTTGAAACCAAATATATGAAATTTTAAATAAAAGGATAATTTGAACCACATTTCTTTACAATTTCATTTAATAAAATAAATTTTATTCGAACAGAACTATCATCCCACAATCAATATCTAAAATTACAGTTTTCAGCAACTATATTTATATTTTGAAGTTTACCTAAAATAGCGTGGGTAACGTAAACCTAATTTTAAGGCTATTGGTTTCCTCGTTCTTATTAACTTCAGTGTTAGATTTTATAAATCAAGAATTAACTGGTTTTCGTAATTGCTAAAATGTTGCTTTCTGCTGTGTCATTCCGTGTTTTGTTTTATATTCAAAATTTCATTCCATTACCTTTCATGGTTGATGTAGGAAAAAACTATTTAGTAAAAAGACAGTTGGATTTCCAATCTTACAAGTTTAAATACCAAATCTTTTCAGAAATCACAATATTATTGGTGGGGCTTCCCATTGTTCTTGTACGGATGATTTGGCTGATAACTCACTGGAATTCGTATACATTCTTTCATGTCGACGAGTTTGTACTGTTTGGAATTGTTGGGTGCAGTATACTTATTTATCTCCCAGTATTTATTTTGTTTCACACAGAACCCAACTCTCTAATCAGCACAGTAAACAGTGCATCAAGATTGGGACTGTATATGAAGCAAGATGGGCAAATCCAAATATCTTCCAAATTTAGTTTCGAAGCAGTTCTTGCGTATATTCATTTAATTCCAGTTGTTTTCTTATCCGCAGCATTTGCGGCAGCTCCATTAGCTTTTTCCCAACATCCCATAAAACTAGTCTTAGGATCTAGCCTTTTTGTAGAAATATTATCTGGCATATGCTACGGAATATCTACATTATACGGTGGATTAAGTGTTTTGGGATTTTTTTTCCCAATTTTGATTTTTGGCGACCATGTAATCAAATTTACAAGCAAATTGGGCAATTGTACGTGCAAATATGCCTGTATAAGTAACAGTACAAGATTGTTCTCCAAAAATTGTTACAAATACAAAATTACACAAATTCTGCTCCACAGTGGCAATACTGTATTTAGTCCGTTCATGACAAACTATATGTTTATAGGAGTTTTATGGGCTTCGTGTAGTTCCTATTGGGCTATTAAAATGTATCAAAAGGTACACATCATTTTGTATTTGTGTGGACCTTCTTTGAGTGCTATTTGTTTTTTAGTGTCAATAGAGTTGACAAAAATGTTTGGTCAGACATACAAAAACTCGTTACTTTTTAAACGGTTTTGGCTTACCAAACCACTAAGCCCCAACGAAAGAAGAGTTGTACATTCTTTAAAGCCATGTGGGTTTCGGGTTGGTCCGTATGGAATTGTAACAGGAAAGCTTGGTTTACTACTTTGCGATGATATTATTCGCAATACTGTTTCTGCTCTTTTGGTGGACTCAACTTAGGAAATAATTGTGGTTTATTTCGTGAAAACATCTGTTGTCAGTAATTTTAAATAATTCAGAAATAAATTATTAAATTATAAGTTTAAATCAAACTTTTTCTAACCATTTTTCCAATATTTATAAATTTTTAACTACTTCCGCAAGTTTGTACACCTTACATAAATGTTCGTAATGGTTTCTTTATAATAAAACAATTTGATCCGCCCAAAGATCAAGTTACGCAAAAGTAATCTAGTTCATCGATTATTAAAAGTTAAGAAATATTTGCAAAATTTAGTCATCAGTTTTTTAATAGCAAACATTTAAAGTTATTATTCACTACTATTTATGTAATATAGCTGCTTATGTATTATACCATGAAGTTTTATAGCGTAAATCATTCATAGATATAGCTATTATGTAGATATGCAGACTTAAAATATTCAAAAATGTTTTTATGTTTGTCAACATACACGTTTGCTTTATCAAATCCCAATACATATGGATAAATAAATTTAAACATAACAAACCATTTTGTAAGGGGATCAATATATTTTAGGTAAGCTCCTCGATTAAAATACTTTCATGTCGAAAATACTTCGATCGATTAAAATACTTCTTTTACATAACCTGTTTGAAGCGAACACTGAAAATACATTTGATAAAAAATTAATAGTATCGTGTCTTAAACACTAGACAGTAATTATCTGAGGGAGTATAGAATCCTGGTAAATATATCCCTATGCAGTTGCAGGAAGCAAACTTAGTTGTACCAGAATTAAGGCATACATTAGGTGAATCTTTTCACAAAATTCATCTAGAAACATAGATTTGGCTTAAAGTAATCTTTTAAAACGACGTCCCAAGTCCATGCATTACATAATACATTACAATGCTCATATTAAAACGATTTCAAATGGTTTTCTAACTGCAAAACAAATTGCAACAAACGGTACCCAAGCCAATATAACATGAACAATATACTGCTATTATAAGAAAAGAACAATATAATACAGGGAAAAAGTCTAATTGGAAAAATGACGCTAAAGCTTATTTAAAATACAATTGATTTTTATTTCAATTTTTCGCTTGACTTTACTACACTCGTGATGCAAGTTTCCATAAAACGAAAACTGGTTTTGTTGCTGTAAAATCATTAAACCGACATTAGCCTGGCAACATTGTTTGCAATTCCTTCAATTTTAGCTTCGTAATTCTTAAAAGCAAAGTCTCAATTTTCTCAGTCTCAAGAAAAGCTTTTTCTAGCGATTCCAAAGCCACTCACACGGGAACTGAAAAAAATGTCTCTCAAGTAAGACGTCGAAAAATAGGTTTTCTGGGGTAAATTTTCGCGTAGATTACTGTTCTGAATTTATTTTTGTGTAAAACAAAGTTTTTAAGTTTAAATTTGTACCCGTCCTTGCTCCAACGCATGCGCGCAGTTAACCAGCAAAAAGCTGAGCTGACGCTCAGCCTCAGAAAAAAGAAGCAGTACGCGTCAGCTCAGCTGTTTACTTGTTTACCGTGCGCGTGCGTTGGAGCAAAGATGGCCAGACATTTAAACTTAAAAACTTTGTCTTACACAAAAATAAATTCAGAACAGTAATCTACGCGAAAATTTACCCCAGAAAACCTATTTTTCGACGTCTTACTTGAGAGAAATTTTTTTCAGTTCCCGTGTGAGTGGCTTTGGAATCGCTAGAAAAAGCTTGTTTTGCCCTTATGAAATGAAATAATTGGAAACGTGGTCCTGCGTCATTGTTGGATTAGCCTTAAAAATATGAGTCCAATTTGAATGCATATATTAAGGAAGCCTGATACCCCGGGGTCCTGGGCCAACTTGGTACGCTTTTAGGTCTAACATTGAGAGCGTAACTCATGGCACCGAAAATAACTTCAGGAATAGATAGACTCCCATTTAAAACATAAAATTCTTCTTTTATAATGAAAGTAAATTTTATTTGGAAGAACTTAAATTTTCAAGTCCTTGTGTAACTTCGATGGCATAATTTTTCATGCATATCAGAATGTGAATGCTTAAAAACGCTATCAGCTTAATGTCCATGGATAAGTGGGATTGAAATTTAAAATATCATTTTCTTGCAGCTAAACATATTCGTTAAGTTATTACTTATTGTTATAATTGAAACTACGTTCTTAAAAATATATAGAGCAAAAACACTACTTGTCAATATCAATATGAAGTTTAGGGAAACTTTCGTATATTGTCATAAGCATAACGTTCTTGTTATAATATTTTCGCCTTAATATGGTTTTGAACTGAACAAAAAGCTATAAATATTATTACCCAGCTTTTTAGCTACTGTTACCTAAATTATTTTTTAGTAAAGTTCGCATATATTTTATCTATTTATATTTAAAAGACTGCAAAACGATTGTAGTCGTAAAACATCTCAACATTCGATATCACTTTCCCCTATATTGCAGTACGTCGATTTATTTTAATCGCAATAACGAAATCTGTAAGCTCGCGAAAATAGGTTAACCACAGCCGCCAGTTTATTTATCCCCTATAATCGTTTCGAAGTTATTTCTAATTTTAAAACTGTTTTGCTCTCCTTGCTGAAAAAGTTAGGAAAAACAAACCGGTTCATGTAAGCCATATTTTTGCAATTTCTCTGTATTTAAACATAAACATCCACTTTATTGTTAATATTATCTGGTAAAATTATAATTTAAAAGGTAAGCGAAATGTTTAATGAGGAAATATTATTTCACTTTAGCTAACCTCTTGGACAAACTTATACTTCTTTTTTGTCTGGATAAAAAAGCTGTAAATATTAATACCCAACTTAAATAACCTGATAATAAATTGTTAGATAAACTGTTTTCAACATAACTTGGCGATATTCTTGATAGAATTCTATTTATAGTGGCTAAAATGTAAGACGATAATAATCTGAATACGTATACTCTCCTGGAAAACTTGGCCGTCTATTCATCCCGCAAATTTGGTATTGACACAACGTCAGCATACTTTACGTTCTAATTTCACAGAGTTCTAGTGGAAGCATATTATTCTCTCCCCTGAAGTTGTCTTCAGCCGATATCGTATTTCCATGAAATTTAAATGCAGAATATATTCGTAGAGTTTCTAGTAGTTTTAAAAGTGCAAACAAATTGCTGCAAATTTCTAAACTTGAACTGCACATGGCTTTTTGCAATGCACAAGTAATATTTTACTTATACTACTCTAATGGAACATAACAAGCGGAAACAATTCGCTTAAAAACAATTGGTGTTCGAATAAATTTGTAATTGAACTGACTTTAACCTAGCAACTTCATTAGCAACTCTTTCAATTTATTTTCGTAATTTGTCAAACCAACAATTAAATTTGTTTTCGTAGGTTAGAAATTTCTAAAATGCATTTTTCCGCAAGGATCTTTTCAATAGCTATTTGTTTTACAAAACTTTATGCAACTACCTTTCTTGATCAATACTGAGAGTTAAAATTTAGCATTCAAGCACTCGGCACCTGCAGCCTCATCTATTTTCATTCCGTCGTAATATTGTTATATGTATTTCTGAAGTGATAAAAGGTCTGATATCCTGCCAATGTACATTTTAAATATACAAGTTGTCGTTTTAAAAATACACTTGATGGGAAAAAAATTTCTACTTGGAGTCAACTCCTGAATCAAGAAAAATCATCATTGTGATTGTACAACCAAAGTTGTTAACTAAATGAAAAAAGCTATAAATATTAATATCCAGCTTAAATTGCGTATTTTTATTATGTTCGATAAACCATTTCAATTTAAAACTATTTTTACGATTAAATCATAAATGCGATACGACTACGATCCAAACACATACTCATGTTTGCAATATTTTCTCCTCCCTTAAACTAACTCCTAACTAAACTCAACGACAAGTTAAAGTTAACCAAGTAATTTTTATCTCTGCAGACCAAGAACGTTATATCGCCGAAAACTTTCCAAAACCAGGAAAACTAAAGTTACAATTTATTTACTTTTCAAAGGCAGCAAATATTAAAAGAATAATTTATGTTCGATTGTATAGTTCCCGTTTGGTAAGGATAAATTTTTAATTCCGACTAATATACAAGTCAGAAAATTCCTGTTTTACCGTTTAAGAATTCTTAAAAACTTTGAACAAGCAATATCATTTTAAACTCATTTTAGATTTAGATTGCTCCATTTTTAAAGCAGACTCGACTGATATTTTTTTTCGTGCAATACAATTTCTTACAATGCTACTTCCCACAGGATCCTTTCAAGTGCTTGATCTTATTCAATCTTTTGTACAACTACCGTTTGTGCTGAATGAGGAGAAAAACCGAATTTAATTTATCTACCTGTCTATATTATATTTTACACGAAATCTGACTCCCTTATCTTAACAATGAACACGGCATGTAAGCTGGGCTTGGACTCGCAGCAAATTTATCACACAAATTCCGCCAGAACTCTCCTTAAAGTGACTTTTGCTTACAGTCTCGTAATTCCAGCATTTTTTGTATCGCTGGCATTTGCGGCAACACAATTTGCATCATCCACTCAAACCATTCGTTGGAAAAAGTCTGTTTGGAAAAATATTGTCCGGTTTATGGTACGGACTATTTACACTGCATGGTGGATTATCTGTTGTGGCAATATTAGTTACGATTTTCATTTTTGGCGAGAATTTAAGTAAATTTACAGATAAAATAGTTAACCAGACGTGCAAATATACTCATGTGTTTATTAATGCGAAATTATTTTCAAATAGGTACCGTGACTACAGAATCACGCAGATACTAATGTATTGTTTTGCTCCCGTATACATTCCATTTGCAAACAATTTGATTTTTATAGGAGTTTTTTTGGGCTCTTGCGGAGGTTACTGGACTGTTAAAATGTATCGAAAAGTACATATTATTTTGTATTTATGCGGCCCGGCTTTTAGTTTCATTTGTTTTATTGTGGCAATACTATTACTATATACTATTCCGAATTATTTGGCATAAACAAGTCCACTTGTACTTGACATTTCCACGGTTTGGATTTCCGCACGAACTCATTCCCATTTAAATTAATACAAAAACTTCTAGCGATTGAGTCACTATCCAAATATGTTGGAGTGAATAGTTGAAAGGTGGGACATGAGTGTTTAATTCTGCCAGTTCCTTTTATAGTGTAATAGGATTTTGGTGGTGCCCAGATTAGCCTTATATGACGATATACGAGGTTGCCTCAAACTTCATATTGATATTGACGAGTAGTTTTTTTGCTCCAGATATTTTTAAGAACTTAGTTTCAATCATAACAACTATTAATAACTCCTTTGGCTGCAATAAAAAAATATGTAATAAATTTCAATCCCATTTATCCTTGGACATTAATAGTCATTCAGTTAGGTCTGACCCTGTTAGGAATCCCACTGCATTGGAACAATAAGCAATGGTGAGAAACTTGGCATTAGAAGAATGCCAACTTCCAGAGTGATGCCGTTGCTTGTAGTAGGATTGATTGTAATACGTATTTTTGTTACACACTTTACTTATCCATGCACATTTTGAAACTTATTAAATATTTGGCTAATTGTTGCGCGCCATTTTTATTACTTTTGGCCAGATGTCGTATGCATATTTTTGTAATTTGGCCAATTGACGTATCTGAAAAATATATAGTTGGTCAAATGTCGTGCTTCAAGTAGCCAGTTGTTTTTCTTCGAATAAATGCAAATTTGGTGCACCGTCGTTTTGGCGAAACGTTTTACAATCGAAATAATATATACAGCATAAAAATATTGATTAATAAATTTCGTGAGTTACACTCTCCATGTTAGACTCCAAAGCGTACCAAGCAACCCAAGACCCCGAGCTGTTTGGTTTTCTTCAAGTATATATTAAAATTGGATCCGTATTTTTAAAGCTTACTTCAAAACTAACGCCTAAACAGTGCTTCGAATTATATCATCTCATATTAGTAAGCCAAGTTTTTTTCTAGCAATTCCACACGGACCCCGTCGAAAACCACAATGTCTTAGCAAAAGCAAAACGTTTCCATTTTGTGTACTTTAGATACCCATAAATAACGTTTGAATTTTTTTCGAGTTTTTACCAGGTATTCGAAACATGTTTGTATATACTGATATAGTTATCACTAAAGAAGACAGATCACATCTAAGCATCCAATCAGCATAATTCGTCCAAGCAGTATGGTTTCTAGTTCAGTTTATTACATGAAAACTGACGATTTTAAATATGTAATTTTTATTTTTTGAATTAGCATAAAAAGCATCCAAAAGCATCCAAAAATTTTAAAAGCACCAAGAAAATTGAAAAGCATCCAAATTTTTCATTCTGTAAAATAAGCATCTGTATTACAAAAATTGACAAATTTTTACACCAAAAAAACAAAAATGGCAATATCAACTAATTTGTTTGTTGCTGCAATCACTAGATGCAAATTCTATGCATTCAAAGAAATCGTCTCAATCAATATAATTAATAATTTTCAAGTTTTTGGGGTTAATTTTAATTTAAAATGGGGAAACCACGAAAGAAAGTTGCCACACGTTTAAAGGAGTATCCGGGACATGGTTTTGTCGCTCAACAGGGCAAATTATGGTGTCCAATGTGTAAAGCGGAAGTTAACTTCGAAAAGAAAAGTATAATTGAAAAGCACATCAGTTCAAAATAGCAAAGATCTCTTCAGGGTAAGTCGTTAATTTGTACTATTTAACTTAATTTGTGATATTTTTATGCATTTAATTTGTCCCACCATTTAAATCTGAATTATATATTTTTTGTTTCCAGTTGCCACTGAAAATGATACTAAGCTACCCGCTTTGGTTGAGAAGACCGTACAGTGTAAGGATAAACGGAGTGAAATGGTCGCCGCCTTCGCTGGTGCTGGAGTGCCAATTAAATCCTTGTCCGACCCAGGTATTAGGAAATGGATAAAATCTCATGTTACAAACGGCGAATCTCTCCCCTCAGAGACAACACTCCGGAAATATTTAAAAGAAGAAGGCAACAAGGATCACAACGCAACCATTGAGTTGTGCAGGTAATTATTCACTTCTCCTTTAAAACATTTTTATAGTATTTCTCGAGTAGCTTTGGATTAATAACTTTTTTAATTGCTTGCAGGGGAGAAAGTATCATCGTGATTGCTGACGAAGTATTGATATCAAAAATCGGAAAGTATTGAACATTTTAGTCCAACCTGCGCTTCCGAAAACGCCCGCTCGCCTAGTCACTACGAAGTTTTTGGCCAAATGTGATGGAGTCTCCGTTTCTAATTCAGTTTTGGAAAGTTTAAAGACCGCCTCCATTGACACCAGCCAAGTAATATGTTTTAAGACGGATAATGCCCGTTACATGTTGACAGCAGGGAATACATTGCAAGGTGTATGTGGCAGGTAAGCTACTTTCTGCCTAACGTTTAAAGTAATTCTTTAAAATAAAATAAAATCTAGTGCGAACTTTGTTGGTTTTACAGGTTGATGCATTCTACGTGTTGGTCTCACGTCCTACATCTGGTATCCGAGGAGATAAGGACAAAGATAAAAAAGCCGACAAGTACATATCGTTGTTTAAGTCGGTTTTGGTGAAAGCTCCAAGTGGAAGGGAGGAGCTATTGGATTGCCTGGCTATGAATGGATTTCCCAGGAAACTTCCTCCTGTTCCGGTAATTACTAGGTGGTGCACCTGGCTAGAAACTGGATCATTCCACTGCTTGCATTTAGAAACGGAAGTCAAATGGATAACCGAAACTGAAGACAACAGCGTTGTAATGCACAAACTAAAGAAAATAGCTCATCTCGAAAGTTTGAAAGAAGAACTAGGAAAAGCCCATGAAGTTTGTGCTGGAATTTCCGCATCGATCAAAATGCTAGAATCTCGACAAATTCCTTCTTCTGATGTTTGGCTTCAATTAAAGACTGTTGCTGGATTGACTGAGGAGGTCATGGGAGTCTCTTCTGCCAGGCTTGAAGCTTACTTTGATGGACGCCACCTGTCTGTACAATTTTGGAAAGACGTGCAATATTTTGATCCAAGAAAAGCATCTTCTCTTTTTCAAGAAGGAGAAACAGAACACATCCCGTCCTCGCTCGCGCGATTAGCAGAAGAAGAAATTGGATCCCACGAAATGCATACGTATCGAAATGTTCGAAAGTGCTACAATTACAGTAGTCAATTCTCTGTGTTCGACTTTTGGAACACTTTTTCTAGGGAGCTACCAAAATTGTCGAAATTGGCATTGACTGCCCTGTCAGTCCCCGCTTCGAGCGCAGATGTTGAACGATCGTTTTCTTCTTTAAAACGAATTCTTACAGCCCAAAGAACAAAGCTAACTGAAGAAAACCTTGGAGTTCATCTGCGAATGAATTTCAACAAAAGCTTTCTAATAAACCGGTCCGAAGACGTAGAAGCAGGGGAGGAAGCTGAGATGTCTGATGATTCGGACATTAGCGATATGGAGATCGAATGAATTCATTGTTAAAACTTAATAATGTTTGTTAAATAGTCTAATTTCGTTTTAATAAATGGTAATTATCTTGAAAATTGAATGAGCATCCATAAAGCACCCAGATTTTTACAAAGGAGCACCCAATTTTTTCCTGAATCAGCACCCGTCTGTCTTCTTTAGTTATTACCATTTACGTTTGCAGATTGAAAATGTGAACCGGGTCAAATATTTGCAATCCGCTACATTCAGTATAAAAGTGGCCCTCAAAAATTGTAAATAAATAAGCAGAACCAATTAAGTTCATAACTGTTAATATATTAAAATAGCCAACTGACTCTTAATAACTGTTTTTGTTTATTAACTACATACCCTACAAAAATGCAAATAAACTAACAATAATATACATTTTTAGTAACCGTTAAAGTTTGCAGGTTAAAAGTGTCAACCGTTCATTTGTGCTTCATCCAGTGGAAAAATTGCCCTATAAAAGTTTAAGCACAGTTGAATAGATGAAAATGGCACATGTAAAATTACCGTAAAGTATGAACTCGTCAATATTATTTCCTGTGTATGATTTGCAATAAAACAAGATATGCCAGCCTTACTAGTTCAATTGGGAGCACTATAAATAAAATTGTGATTTCCGAAAATATCTGGTATCCTTAGTTGTTGGAGCTTATTTAATAATTATTGAAACATTCGCTCTCTTTATTAGCTAAGAATGGTAGCGGGATAATGATTTGAACTATAGACAAAACTTCAAACGCTCCCTTGGAAAAACATGATTTCTGATTGTATATTCAGAGTTGATGTTTTAAGCATCGTAATTCGTTTATAACCGAAATGCAAAAAAGCTACCAGTGTTATATACAACCCTTGTATACAAGATCAGTGTTTTAAATTTTTGAAAACGATATGAATATTTTCTGGTATAATTTCGAGTTTGGTTTGCACCTTTGGAATGCTACCAATCTGATGCTCTGATTTATTTTAATCCACAATAGTATTTTTGCAATAGTACGCTTATTTTTAAAACTCGTTAACTGTTAAAAGTCAGAGAAAAAAATGAATAATACAAATTTCATGGTTATATATTCGTATTGTCCGATTTCTCATACAAAAATTGAGTTCGATAAAAAATTGGTTCAATTTTTTTATGGAATAGCATCGGTGCACAATCCAAGAGCTAAAGTTACCCAAGAAATTGGTTATGTCAATTTACGTGTTTTATTCAAGCATGAAATTTGTACAACGTTCCAAAATAGATTATTACGCTCCAAAGCATATATATGTAAAAAAAGCAAATTTTATTTCATGTGACATCAAAAAGTCAGGATAATGTACATTATATGTTGGACTTTTGTAGAGCAGTTATAAATATAATTTGCACTACTTTAATATCTTTATCGAATACGGCGTGTGCTCTGCTTATCGTTAGTAGAACAGTACATACATTATTTTATAAGTTGTATGGGGAATTTACTCACCGGTTAGGTAACCAAGCTAACTTACTGTTGGGGCGTAAATTCATAGTTTTTACATTAAGATACATACCTGGAAAATCCAAATAATCGAGAAAGTCATTCCATTTTTGGATAGTTGACTTTTGTCATCTTATGCCTTCGTGTCTGATATTAATCGACTTTAATAAAAAGCTCGGCAAGTTAGGCTTAAAACTTTTTATTTAACATTTATTAAAATGCTATGTAACCGGAATATTGATATTTATAGCTAGTGCGTTCCTTTAAAGGCAATATATGCAGACAAAAACATTTTTAAATAGTTGTCCGATATATTTTTAGTTACGTTTTTTATGTTACTTATTAAAAAGGGTTGTACAATATATATTTATTAATACTTATATCCATATTGCATTGTCAAAAACATTATGAATTCAAATGCTCCAATAGCTAGGCGTTAAAACAACAAATTTAGTTATCATAAGCCTGTTTTCTAAGATGAATCGAGCAATAATGCAGAAACAGTGTTACGAATAATATCATCACAAATTAAGACACCAAGTTTTCTCGTAAAAACTCCATAAGGACCCACTCGAAATCCACATAATTTTAATGACAAAAGAACTCTTCGTTGGTCTGATTTTCGAAGTTTAAACTTCCAAAACTTATGAAATTGTTTGAAGTTTTCACACGGTAGACCGAACATATACGAAAATAAAATTGCAATAACAAAACAAATTAAACTAATTGCTGGTCCACATAAATATAATACTATGTGTACTTTACTATACATTTCGATAGTCCAGTAAGCTCCACAAGATGCAAATAATATACCAACGAAAATTAGATTGATGCTAAATGGAATGAATATTGGATCACAGCAACAAATTAAAATCTGAGCAATTCTGTATCGTTGGCCCGAAACAGAAAACCTCTTGACATTTGTAATTAAATCAAAATACGTGCACTTGTGGCTTACTATTTTTCCAGTAAATTCTGTGAAATGCTCGACAAAAATTACCATTGCGGCTAATAATATTACTACACAAAATCCACCATATAGTCCAGATACTGCGTACCATAAACTGGACAATATGTTTGCAAAAAGACTGCATCCAACAAATGATTTGAGAGGGTGATGGGAGAATGCAAATGGTGATGCTGCAAATGCTAGCGGTACTAAAACGGCTGGAATTAGTATACTGTACACAAGAAAAACCTTGAAGTAACGTTTGCTAGATTTATTTCCTGGTATTTGCTGTGAATCAAATCCTAGCGTACAAACATTGTTCACTGTTGTGATGACAGAGTGAGATTCCGTGTGAAATAGAACAAACACTGGTAAGTATACTAGAATCGTACATATGATTATGCCGTAAAACACTAGTTCATCCACATTTTGATGCGTGTATGATTTCCAGTTAACTATGAGCCACAATAAACGAACAAACAGAGAAGAGATTATATTATTCTGAAAAATATGTATCCAAAGGTAATTAAGGATCAAACTAGTACTTCTCAACG
>JAQFZG010001011.1:0-24521 GCA_034695465.1 Entomobrya nicoleti | reverse complement strand
GTAAATAAGAGGAAAATGTTCAAGCTAGTTTATTTTTTTACAAGATTCATCCAGATTTAGGGAACGTAAAAAATCAGATGTTAGAAGAAAGGAGAAGAAAGGAAAACCGAAGCGGATGACCTCAAGAGCCCGTCGACTCAGAACTATAAAGACTGTGAAAAACAAACGTGCTCAGTGTCTCTTAGAAAAGGTGCCAGTCCCCCTTCCGCTAGCCAATGAGAAGACACGGACACCAACAAATAGGGAGAAAGAGACTTTAACAAATGACGAGAAGGAGGGGACGCAGATAAATCTAAATTTTAATCTTCCTCTTCCTCCTCCCGTTTCCAAACCTTTATCTTCGAAATGGAAAGCAAAAATGACCAAATGGGAAATGAAAACCGCAAAAATCACAAATAAGGCTATCATCAATAAGGGCCTAAAAGAGCCAAAACAAGAGCTGGAAGGCATTTCAACTCTCAACAATTGTAGATACCACTGTGTACTGTGTCCTCATGTAAAGAAAATGAAATCTCACGTTTTCATTAGCCATATTCAGTTTCATTCCCGGCGGCCCTTCAAGTGTTCCGAGTGTCAAACCTACTTTGCGGGTAGAAACGAGTTGGAGTTGGAAACAACCAATGAATTACGCAAGGAAAGTAATTATCAAGGTGGCCATAAGTGTTCTAGTAGTACTGTGGTTGAAATGAAATTTAAGCCAGACAAAATATGGGAATGTTTTTATTGTCAAGAACGATTTGACTTTAATGAGGAGAGGGACTTGCATCAACAATCTGTACATGGTGAACATCAGAAAACTGATATGCTTTTACAACATGCATGCAACATTTGTCACAGGAAATTTCGTAGCATTTTTGAATGGCGACTACATAGAGTATTGGAACATCCACGTGAAGCAGCGTTAGGCTGTTTTTACTGCGACGAACTATTTCCGGTGAAAACCAAGGAAGGAATAGGTGAGAAAATAATATAAACTACCTAATTTTAATTCCATAATTCGCTTATTTCTGTTAATTCTTGTACATTTAATTTTCACCTTAGATTTGACGGATATGGAAAAATTAAAAATTCACCTGCGTGATAATCACAATGTTCATGGATTGGATATTCGCTTTGTTTACGTCTGTGACTTTTGCGGGTTTAATTGTTTGACTACACAAATATTGAATGATCACTCTGAAAAGGAACACAATCTGAACAAAAATAGCAGTTTTTCTTGTGACTTATGCTGTTATCGCGTTTGTAATAGGTGCTTATTGTTGAAACACCTGCGGAACATACATTACAGTGAAGGAACGAAAATTTATATCTGCGAAAGTTGTGGTTATAAAGTAAAAGATGGTATGAAATATGAACTTCACATGTGGAGTAAGCATGGCGTGGAGCCAAAGGACCGACCATTAAGGAAATGTAAAGAATTGGGATGTGAGTTCCGAACTGTAGGGAAAGAAAGTATGGATATTCATATCATGAAGGCGCACAATGCAGCTCGAAAGCATGTTTGTAAAATTTGTGGAAAAGGATTTACTGACACAGGTAAACTGAAGGATCATGAGGAAATTCATACAAACAAAACTACCAAGCCGTATGTTTGTGAGATTTGTGGAAATTCGGTAAGCGAATGAAATTTTTTGCTTGTTTTGATTTTTTAATGATCGTACCTTTGCCTGAATTTAAGTTTTCTTGTCTTCTTTGAAAAGTTTGCTGTGAAAAATTATCTCTATATTCACATGAGATTGACGCATCAAAATCGCCCGTTTGCTTCTACTAATAAGAAGAAACCCTCCTCCACGTCCAGGAAAAAATCTGCACCAAAGAATAGTTCGGAAAATGCAACCGTTATTCCCTCGGCCATAACCAATGAATCACCAGCAGCCAGTCTCCCTAATGCAGAGTTAAATTCATCGGAGGATGTGAATATCAATGTTCAACAATCCACTCTATATATTGCAGATATCAATTTATAAAACTTTTAAGTATAAAAGTTGATAATTTTGAGAAATTGTACAAGACAAATTTGCACGCTAGCTACATATATACCTTTGCTAAGAACAAACCAAAATATTTGTTATTTTATTATTTAAAAAAGAAAACAAGAAATTGTAACAATGTTTGTGTTTCTGTGTTGTTATTTTAACTAACACAAGAACATCTTAAAAATACTTTTCTTCATACTAAGATGGTCGACTCTTTTCCACTACAGCATTAAATCCATTTTGAGCATCCGCATAGTAACGCACTGTCCTAATCAATCCATCAGGTTGCAGAAGGCTGTATTGTCCGCGAACTACGTCCCCTTCTCGTGTTTCCTATAAGTAAATCAAAGTAGCATGAAATGTGGACCTGGAGCCTGAACTGACATTTAGACAATGTGAGAAAATGTTGGAAAATTGTAATGCATAACCAATTCATTGGGACACCAAATGTACGTTTTTAATTTTTTTATTTGTTTTTTCACTTTGCATTGATTTTATCTACATAAAATTAGATTTTTATCCATAGATAGAAAATATAACAAAACGTTACTGAATTGGTGGGATTACAATTTTACAATACTAAATAAAAATGTGATCATATTTCCATTATTCAATCGATTGCCATTTAGCGAGAATATGGATGACGATGATGATGGTATGGCGATGGGTAGTCATGGGGATGATGATGAGGATATTCAGAATATGGACTTACCTCTGCATGCTTGTAGTCTTGGTGATGGGGATTGTGCACAACGTACGAATACGAGTACGATGGATCCGGGTGCCTTGGATAATGTGGAGAGTGAGAATGGTAATGAGGCGGTGGTGATGGAGTGGATGCAACAACAGATTTTACAAGAACCTTTTGAGGAGGTGAGCGAGGTGGATAGTAGTGAGTGTGGGGGTAAGACGGAGGAGATGGAGTCGTATAATGATTTGGGTAGTAGGAATGATGGCGAGGATAGTGAGAATATTGGGGGGTGGGGTGATGATAGTGAGGATAGTAATGTGGAGGAGGTGGTGGCGTGGTAGTTGTTGTTGTGGTAGGACCAGGTAAAATGATTTTCAAAGATGGAGAGTTGCTTTGTGAGGATGACGAGGAGGAGCTGCCATGGGAATTCCTTCCGCTATTGCTGCCGCTACCTCCACTACCGCCAGCTTGTTGGATAAGTTTAATGAGAGTGTTGGCTGCTGACGAGGATGAGGAAGATGAGCTACCTCTGGAGGGTGGATACCTGGAACTTTGTTGCTGTTGACTTTGGTCTCCGCCGCCTTGTGATTGGATGACAATGTAAACTGGGGATTGTTGAGAACTTTCTTCTTCTCCATTGTTTCCACTACTGGATGACTGCCTTGGGGGTGGATAGTAATGAGGATAGGAGGGTTCTTCCGAGTCGCTGTTGCCTTCGTTTTGGTTTTGTGAGGGAAATGGGATAATTGCAACTATCTTTTGGGTAGAATTTGCCTCATTGTCGCTAGATCTGGGTGGAGGAGGAGGATGATATCTGCTGGGATGATAGTGTGGTGGAGGAGGGGTACTACTAGGATAGTAGCCGTAATGTGAGTGTGGTCCATTGCAGGTGACCAGGCCAACCAGTTGAAGAACTCCAGCCAATCTCCATAATGTGGAGATGTGGTAGATGCTCCATTTTGTTTTCATTTTTTCTAAAAGAATTTTATTATAAATTGTTTAGTAATTAACGTGAATGTACTCAACGAACCCGATTTTGTTTATGTCGTTAATCAAATTACCTGAGATAAACAGAAACTTAAAATTCAACTTTTAGAATAAAACCACTTTTATTATATGAATTCCTTTCCAAGATTTCTTTGAAACTTTTAAAAGTTGTAACTTGATACTAAAACAGCTAAATGTTGATTGATGATTTATTTCAGTGATACCATTTGGTTTTATACTCTCTCGAAAAATTATCTTCTGAAAGCTTGCACTGTTAACGGAACGCTCTTAATAGCAATTTGCAATTATTGATCTCTTTTGTAATATATCCGACATCAAATATGCCACACGAAAATGATGATGATAATAAAATTGAGACTGGGATGATGACATAATTATTTTTTGGCAAATGCATCAATTAAAAGCGTCAAGTATTTATTATTTGAGACGAAATCTATCATATATACTTCTGAGGCTCCAAAGTTGCGTGTTGCGTCATATTTTCGTTGACATTTCCTTTTTTTAATGTCTCAAAAAATCGTGCATCTTGTCGTGACTACACTTGTCTTCCCACTTCTCATGCTTTCCTTGTGATTTTTTTTTATTCCGTCAGGCTCGGCTCCTCCGAGTCAGGTGAACCAGATTTCTGTTTGTTCCGTCAATCACTTTCATTATTTCAAACCTAAATAGAAGGCGTTTTATTGAATTTATTTTTATACAACGATTAGTTCATTACACCCGACCCACCCACGCTATGCAGAGCAAGTAACAATGAGCAGCTAGTCTTTATAATAACGTTTTTCGATAGTTTTAACTTTTATTGATTTATTCTTTACAACTTACAAACATTTTACATTTTACAAACCATTTCATTGAATATAAAAAATTACCGTGTTAGTTTTATTTCATACATTATTATGATACACTGATTTGGTTAGTATTTTTTTCCTAGTTTACAAATATTTTTTATGAAATAGTTTAGTAAACAAAAACATTATACTTAATTAAAACTTAAATCTTAAAAACTTACCGTACAAATAATTTGCATACAAATAATAATTACCATTACGTTACATGCAATTAACGCGAAATAAAATTAAAAAAGGAAGAGGTTGATTGCTGTACAAAAACAAAGGGGCGGATGTCTTCAGACGATGTACATAAAAAGACTTGGCGTTTGTTTGGCGAGTATTTTTTTGCGAACGTGACTATAGTACACTTACAAACACACAGGAACACTAGCTCACAAAATCACAAATTACAACACGACGACATTTTCTCATTCTCACTCAATTTCACATAAACACTATTTCTATTTTCACGACGTATCCGGAAACATTGACTCTAGAGGCAAACTAGGATTTTCCGTTGCCATAGCAATAAACTTTTTCTCTTTTCTTTTTCTAGAGCCTCCTCCATGAAGTCTGGGTCGGGGACTCTTGGAAACGTGAATGGTGCCATGTTTTAAACCACCTTCTTCTTCTTCGTCACCATCTCCTCTTTTCCTACTTTCTTCTCTGCTTCTGTTCCGGCCAACTGTTCTTGTTTCTGTGGTTGTTATTGTGGCTTCCGTTGTGGTTACTGATAAACTCACTCTTGGCTGTGGCCCTCCGCCAGGACCAGCTCCTCCGAGTGCCCCGTTAAGTCTTCTATTTGGTCGAAGTCTTGCCTTCAGAACACCCTGTTTAATTGGCTGAGGACCAGATTGGCTTCGGACAGGTGAAGGTACTGGAAGTTTTTCTGCTTGCGCTGTTGTTGTTGAAAACGGAGTTGTTGACGAAGAAGTACTTGTGGAGGTAGACGACGTACTTGTTGAAGTAACTGTTGTTTTTTCTGATGATGGTGATGGGGACGACGTCTCAGCGTCATCATCATCCTCGGCATCATCATTTTCCTCATCATCGTCATCCACCCGCTCTGCCGTGTTTCTTTGATTACTTGTGTTTAATTTTTTGCGTAGAATTTGTTGAGATGGAGAAAAGTTATTAGTGGATTTGTATTGTTTTTGTTGTTGAAGGTACGGTTTTCTTGGTGGTTCCTCTTTATCTTCGTCATCCTCATCTCGATCCTCGCTCAAATCCTCGTCCTCTTCTTGTGGTCGTTGTTGGTGATGTCGGGGTCTCTGCTGCTGTTTATGTGGTCTAACACCCGCAGGTCTTGGTCTTTGTAGTTGCCTTCCGTTTTGCGATTCTGGTTGGTGTGTGTTCACTTCTCTGTCCCCATGACCTCGAGGACGTTCATCATCACTAAACCTTTGTCTTTGTTCACCACTAAACCTGGGTCGTTGTCTGAACTGTTGCCTTTCTGCCTCCTGCTCCTCTTCCTGCTCATCCTCGTCTTCTTCGTTCTCGTCATTCTGATGGAGTTGTTGCTGTTGCTGAAGTCGGAACCTTTTGCCCCCTTGAAGCCTATTTGGGGCTGCTGGCCTGGGAATTCCTAAAACGGAACGTGCTTCGTCTGATGTTACCTCAACAGACTTATTCCTTTGAAACCCACCTGCATTATTATGAGGTCTCTGCACAGGTCGGCTGGTCACAGTAACGTAAGTCCTTTCCGTCTGGGGTGTCACCGACGACGTAGATGTAGATACTGAGGGTGGAGAGGATGACCCTTGTTCATCATTTGTGTATTCACTATTGTCCTCATCTTCGAAATCGTCTTTATTATTTTCGTCTTTGTCATTTTCCTGATCATCTTTGTTATTATAATAATCCACGTCGTCTTTTGGGTGCTTCACGCGATTCTGTTGCGGAGAAACTCTATGAACGATTTCCCGTTTGGAACCCGTTGCCTCTTGCGACTGGTGTCGCCCTGGAGTACGCAATCTTTGTGGTTGTGGTAAATCCCCATCTTCTTGTACTTGAACAGGCTTAGAAACAATGACAGATTTCAATCTTGGGCGTTGTTTTGTCACGGGAACCTGTCTACCTTCTGCAGTTTCTTCGCCATCACTGTTCTGCTGTTGACCTGGTTTCCCAAAAACCTTGTTCCTACGTTGCTGAAGAGCTTTCAACCTGTCGGAAGCAGATCCTGGTGGGATTCTTCTAGCAGGCTTTCTATTTGCTATGACGTCTTTTGGAGACAACTTAATGGAATCGGGCAACTCATCACTGCCATCACCTTGTTGCTGCTGTTGCTGCTGCTGGTGTGGACGTTTATTTCTAGGCTGTTTCTTTTCTGGTGGTGGCTTAAACGTTGGTCTGGAAGCAGGTGGCGAGAATCTACTTGGGCCAGAGGAAGATACAGCTGTACTTGTTTCTTGTTCATCGTCCCGGAAACGACTTGAAAATCTTCCAGGTGCATCAGTAGGTTTCCTATCCACTTGTGCAGATTGGGATTGTGTGACAACTTCAGATGGGAGACCTCTTTGTTGTTGTGGACTTAACTGAGCAACTGTTCTGAGACGTGGTCGCAATTTCCTCACAGGCTTTTGTGGTTTATCATCCTGGTCATCTGGAGCAGCTGACGATGACGATTCCCGGCTTCGTTCTGATACATTTTCCTGTTGAGAAGATGCAAAATTAGGCCTACCACCTTGTTTTGGTGGTCTGGGTCGTCGGGATCTGGGAGAGGTGGAAACTGAAGTGGTAGTTTCCACTGAAGGTTCTCTAATAATCTGGGCACGTTCTGTTTGGAATGATGGTGTTCCCTCATCTCCATCATCATGATCTCTGCCACCTCTCAGTGGAGGATGAATACTCACCGTTTCCTTGTAAGGATCCGCAGGTGATCCTGTGCTGGAAGCTTGTTGTTGTTGTTGCTGCTGCTGTCGCCTTTGACCAGGTCGTATTTTCCTTCTCTTTGGTAACAATGATTGTCCACCATTTTCCTGTGATCCTCCCTGTTGGCCACGAATGAATTGATTTCCAGCACGAATTCTCTTTGGTAGTTCTTCGACTGGTCTCAAAGTTACCGTTTCCACAATATCCAAAGTATTTTCTAGTGGTCTCGCTGTAGGTCTGATTCGCTTTGGTGGACCATGCTCCGGCTGTGGGCGTTGTTTACTTCTCAGATGCTTTTGAGCGCTTCCAAAGCTTGGTTTCGTGGTAGCCAACACAATTCTTCCGTCCAGTACACCAGGCATTTTATCTAAAACAGAATTAATTGGAATATTCGGAATCGGTTGTCCATACACATGACTTGAAGTAATCCGCTGACCAGCATACAACCCACCTTCTTTAGCCAACATTTTTCCTGTGGTATACAGCGGCTTTCCTGTGGTTCTTGGAGAGGTAGTGATATCCTGTGTTGTGAGCTCCCGGAATCTATTACCTTTCACTGAGTTACCCCTTTGTCGTCCTTGAGGTCTTTCCTGGCTCAACACTTGAGGCCTTTGTCGTTGTAACGGTGGTGATTGAGGAGTAGTAGTAGTTGTTGTTGTTGTAGTTTCCTGTTGCTTGTTTTTATTTGGGAACGGGGGGAATCGAGACAGTGGCTTTTGCTCCTGTGGAACAATCGGAGAAATAACTTGTGGAGGGGGTGGGCTCTGTTGGTATTGTGGCTGTGGATTTTCATAATCATCAAGATATTCCTGACTGGGATATTCCACGTAAGTTGGTGCAGGCGTGGTCGTTGTAGTGGTTGTAGTAGTTGAAGTCGTTGTCTGCTGCTGCCTGGTATAATTTGGCCGCAATCTCTGTCTGGGAGACACGGTCCTGGTTCTTTGAGGAGCTTGTTGCTCTTCAGGAGCTGGAGTCGTTGTTGTCGTAGTCCTCAAAGTGGGCTGTCTACCTCGACTTCTGGATGGCGGTGGTGGTGACTCAGTTATTACTTGGGTGTGATGTTGATTATTATTTATGAAATTTTGATTATCATCTTCGTACTCGTCAGGGAAGACTACTGATGGTCGGCCACGAACTTGTGTCTGTGTAGGTGGCCCTACCCTCTGGGATTCCCTTACAGGAACTCGAGGTACCTCATCCCGGATTCGTTGGGGCTTTTCTTCACGTATTCTTGTGACTTGGTTTTGATCCCTGTCCCGGACACGTTGCTGGGTGATATCACCTCGCACTCTTTGAAATTCCTGTTGGTGATTAATGGGAACTAATGGAGTTGTATTATCTTGACCATGGGTAAATTGAAAGTTTGGAGGAAAAAGGATATCCTCCTTTGGAATTCTATTTTTTGGAACAAGTGTATTCACAGGGCGTAGTTTACTGGGAGTATGGAATCCTTGATCTAATTGATTTTCTGCTGGATTGTTATTGTTTTGACTGCGATATTGTTCCTCCTCCTCTTGTAGGATGTTTACTACTTGATCAAAGTGATTTTGGGTTTGGCCATTTCTCACGGGATTTTGGTGGTGTTGAGTTGGAATTTCATTTTGTGTTTCAAAGGGCCTGCGGTCCAAACCAGCAGGGAAGTAGGGTACTGGAGTTGGTGAAGGAGTTGGATTCACTTGACGACCTTGGGGTTGGATATTATAAATCGATTCTCTTTGATATTGTGGCGCCAAAGATGTTTGTGGAGGTGGTGCAAATGTGGAGGTGGTCGTTGTTTGAGGAACCGGTGGTCTCCTAAAATTTTCGTTTATCAGAGGAATTTGATTGTGTGATTGTGGCGGTGGGCCTCGGTTGTAGTCACGACCCTCATTTCTAAGTCTACTTAAAGCTGGCACAATAGCGTTGCTCTGATCTGGAGGTGGTTTCCTTTCAGAACTCGGCACAATTTCTACATTTGGCCGGGGTGTCACTGGAGGACGAATGATACCTTGAGGGTCCCTAAAGGGGTCTCTGAAGTCATCCTTTTGGGGATTGTAGTAAATATTGTTTTGGGTCGTCGTTGGTTGCTTGGTTGTGGTGCTCGTTGAGTAGAGGGCTTGATGGTTTTGATGATTTTGATGAATGTATTGAGGTTGTTGTTGTTGGTTATGCAAAGTGGGGTATGGAGTGGAAGTTGTAACGATAGTTGGTTCTCTAGAACGGAGGGGAGCAACGGTGGTTGTTGAGGTAGATGGGGTAATGCGATTACTATTAATTTGGCCTTGTGGAGCTCGCCCCCCGCCCAAAGTAAAGTCACTATCGTCGCCTTCGTCATAATCCACTTCATCGTAGATGTAAGCAAATGGGTCTTGCTGGTGATTTTTAGACAATTTGACTGGAGTTCGTGTTCTTATGGTGCTGCCAAGATTTTTCCTTTCTGGGGCAAGACTACTTGGTATTTGGTGTTGTTGCGGAGGAAATTGGGATGGTGATGCCGGAATGGGAGTGGATAGAACTTGGTTGTTATGTAAGCTTATGTCAATTTGTGAAGGTCGGAATTGATCTCGAGTAGACGAGCTTTGTTGTTCCAGAGTAATTTTAGTTGAAGCTGAATTTCCTCCCAAATGGAAACTGCCCGGGGGCTCGAATCTCGTTTGGGAAAGGTGTTGATTATGACCAAAAATTGAGGATCGAGTTGGTGTCGGTGTGGGTTGCTCTTGATAAAAGGATGGGAATACCAATGGTGCAGTTCTAGTGTCCTGAGTTAAATGATGAATTGGCCTTTCTCGTGGATTTTGTGACAATGGAGTTGGTAGCGTGAAAGGATCATTTTGTCTGTGGTATCTTGGCGTCTCAGGACCTGAAATCGGGATATGATGATATCCTCGAAGGTCGTACAACGTTTGTGCTGCCACAGCTAGGTCACTTGGTGGTCCATGCTTTCCATGCTTTTTTGGAGGAGGTCCTCGATTATGATGGTGTGGGTGATGATGAGCATGTGGTGGTGGAGGTGGCCGGTGTCTTCGACTGAAAGGGGAATTTCTTGAATGACCACGCGACATATGTCCACCTGGTGCGAGGGGATGATGGGCTAACAAAGGTGGTCCTCTTGGTGGTGGAGGGGGTCCTCGACCAGGAAAGCCTCCCTGAACAAGACATGTCCAGTGGAGGAGGATGATTAATAATATCAATATCAGTCCATTACCTGGAAAAACAAAGAATGGAAAAAGTGTAAGCATTTTTATACTAGATAGAAGAAAAGAAAATTATTGATTAACATTCACTAGCTCTCATCAAGGCTGTTCTATGTTCTACCAATTTGGTTTCAATGAATCTCTCTTGAAATTAAATATACCGAAATGAGTTCAATGAAGTCAAGCACCGTGACGTGACAATACCTACAAGTGACAAAAGGATGAAAAAACGTGTTAAGACAGACTTGAGTGAGAGAGAAAAGGATCACCATCACGACATACGATCCCTTTCTTTAACAAGTCAACTTGTTTATCGTTGCTAAAGTTGAAATGCTTGCGAATCCTTTTAAAAACTCAACCAAGCTTTATCCTCATCACCAGCCTTTCGAATTGTAATGCACTGCTCAAGGACCATTTACTCTAATTTACTTGATCATTATCATCATCGTCATCGTGAAACCAAGTTTGCTTGGTCATACTTAACAAATTCACAGTCCGTCACTCAGCATTTTATTTGTGAACATCATCCTCAGAGTAAACATGCTTTGTTAGGGATACGGTCGGTATATCACGGACAATTTTTTTGTTCTCTTTCTTCAGTGCTTACACACAATTCATAACTATAAAATACAAGTCACAAGTTAGATCGTCGTGGCCATCTCATTAACAACGTGTCATGTCATGCCGCTTGTACTACGGAGACAGCTAACAAATTGTATTTTGTATTTTTCCTCTAAGACTCGACTGAAGGGGACTCCCTATCCACAAAGGACATTCACTCAACCATGTTTTTAATTCTCTACGAAATAAAAAAAGTGCAAGTCGTATCGTATCTCAAGGAAGACCAAAGTCAAGCCAGAAAACCGCACAAAGTGCATGCTCATCACTGACAAATCTGCATAATCCTTGAATCTCTCATACTGGTTGACTGCATGGTTGGTGGGGTGTTCTCTTGACTGACATTTTGGTGACCATGCACAATTTCGTTAGTGGGCAAAAATTTTAAACAATAAATTTGTAACGAAATAATTTCAAAAAGTGCAACAAAATGCAAAGAAACCCCAAAACGAACAATCCTGTCATCACACGCATTACCATAACAACCGCAGACTTTTTACGTGGGCATAAAATGTTGTTGTTATGGTCAACAAGTATTTTGACTGCCGTTAGGCAGGAATCAAAATGAAATCGAAAGGACACGCAAATAAAGCCATTATAGTGGGATAGTATATTAGTATGGTACCGAAGAAGTGGACGAAAACTGTCATCTCATCTCACCACCGTCATCATCATCATTGATCATCTTTAACTTTTCCCTTTCTTTTACCTAAGCAAAAATAATCTCATTAATCCCACCGTGGGGATTATTTTATTTTATCCCTCATTAATTTAACATGATGACTGGTTTGGTGATATACATACAAGTAGAGCTAATAAATTCTATTCTGTAAAATAAAAAACGAAAGGGAAATTGAAAAGAAGCTTCTGTTCTGTCTGTGTTTGTACAGCTCATAAACTTTAATAATATTCAATACCTACTTAACAAAGTCATTTAGATTTTATTTCAAAAAGAAAATACAATGTTAACATAATACGCATGGTAAGCTACCCTGCTTGTTTTTTTTACTTTTACACTTTAAATCAACATAATGCCACGAAAATAGCAGAGAGAAACAAACAAACAAATCGACGAACCATACTGACAATGAGACCGCTGCGCCGCGTCGTCAGTAGTGTATATTGCAAACAGACAATTGAAGATGATATCAATGAAAGCAGATTAAATTAGCATATCAAAATTAGATTGTTGATGATGATGATGGAAGTGTATGGGATGCGGACTGTCTATTTCTATAAGACGAAGAAAAGGTAGCACCCAGTGATTTCCGTATCCGGCCTATTATCGTTCTAATAATGATCGCAGTAATGAAAAACGCTGTTTTTACCATATATCACCATGACGACCAACAACGCTGACTGATGCTATAAATAACATTGTTGCTGTATAAATTGCAACTTGTATATTGTACATTAATTTTGCGAATTGTAATATTTTCTGCATGTTATACTTCAAACAAAATTGAAATGATTGTGATGAGGGATGATGATGGTTGCCGTTGCCGCTGCTGTCTACTGACTAAATGGATTTTGTGATTACTGATAATTGTGGAGTTATGGATTTTAAGAATGGACTATGAGTTTGATAGTGAGAGCGACTCCTCTTCTGTTCTGTAAATAATCCATTAACAAACAATGTATGCTTTTGCACTAGGATAATTTAAATGGCAATTTTGAAAAAAAAATTGAATTAAACGCAATCACCACAATCAGTGGCTTCCATCAAGCACTTCTACTCTCTTTCTTTTATTCGTTTCAGAAGAAGTAAAATCCAATTTCAAATGGAGCTGTCGATGATGAAGTTGATAAAATGAAAATGTGCATTTCAGCTTTGCTGAAGAATGTGCAGAGTGCATAATAATACAGATAAGTTTGTGTGTAATTTCTATATTTTCATATAATTTTTATAGGCTATTTTATAATCTTTAACTAAACTAAAGCTCAGCCAAGCATGATGAAAAATATGAACATCTCCTTTCAGCAATGATCACACATCACACATTCATTCATTCATTTTATGTTTCGTTGTGGATTAATGACTATGAATACTATGTTTGTTGAGGCTTTTGATTTGTTGAGAGATCGGTTGTTTGTGTCTACTGAATAATGGTGTGCTAAATTAAATTAAAATGTTGGTAAAAAATGGGAAGAAAATGTTTGCTACTGAATGCGCAGCTAATAAAATTAAGGATGAGGCTTGTTACGAACACGTAAAATCATGTGAAAACGATGTGTTGGCAATTTTTTCGCGTTTTCTTTAAAGTAAAGAAGAAGTTGATGATATGAAAAAGGTTCAACTCACAAAAACAGAAAGTAATTTTACAGCTTCTTCTGCTATAAAAAAAAGCATGAGAACAGGTAAAGTTTAAGATGTCAGAAGGATGTGAATGTTTTGCGAGATTTTGTTTGAAGAGGAGTGAATTCACGGTCTCCTAGTTTCTGCCCAACTAACCTAGTCTTTTGTTGAAGAAAAGAAAAAAACGCGAACGAAATGTGCAAACTCTCCCGTTTTACTGATAAAAATGGAAAATCCTCTTCTCCTTTCCCATCATCATCGTAAAACCAAGTACATAACTTACATACAAACCACCCGCTGATACACTGTTAAATGTAACCAGGGCAACAACCACTTTACTTCTGCATTTAATTACGTACATGTTTGGCAGTCATTTTGAGAATGTGAAAATCGTAAAAAAGGATTGTAATTTTTATGAGTGATTTGAAGCAATCGTAAATGTTTGAAACCAATTTACTCATCTTTTCATATTCACACCTCCCATTTTTGCACCCACCCGCATCGACGCCAAGATTAAAGTACTTTTTTTTACATTAAACAGCTAAAGCCCTCGTTTTAATAACATATTTCGTAATGTAGCTAGTTTTTCAATTGGATTTAGCATATTAGCCAATATCATATATTTGGCACGTAATTATCGAATTAATATTTATAAATTATTACACAAGTTAGCTGTCACTTTTGCATATTATTTTGTAAGTTTATTGAATATTATTTACTAGTGCATTTTTATGAATGCTTAATAAAACCAGCAATAAAATTTACATATATATTAGGATATTATTTATTTAAAGTGACATATTTCAAGCAAAACCGATGATGACACGACAGCTTTCATTCAAAGCTGTTAAAATAGGGTCATTTCATTCATAACTAAAAACTTTACCCTACAATATTTATCGATTCCTTATGAGGCATGTCGTGATCTTGTGCCTATGGCCCATTGTACTAATTTACATCACTCTCATTTTCATAAAAAATTGAAATTGAAACAATCCGCTTCATGTCGTTTTCATTCATTGTTACGGAAGATGATGACTTTGTCAGGTTACATGTTCACAATACATATTTCATTTAGCTTAGTTACAAATCACTTTTCATGCTTACTGCTTACTCCTTTTGCCGTTGTTGTATGCCAACAAGAGCATAATGTTAGGTGTATAGAACGTTCAACTTTTAATTCTCCAATTATTTATGATATGCCCATTAATAATAAGAATAATTAGTATTTGCTTGTTGAATCGTTCTATTTGTTCACATGCAAATATGTTTTGATATTATATTAAACACAACACACATAAGAAAAAGAACCTTCTTATTACGTGTGTATAAGTCATAAGTAGACAAAGAAGTTAAGTGGAAGCAATCATACCAAGTTTCCTTTTTAGATTTTTCAATTTCCCTTAAGTAAAACTTTATAAGCCTTTTTTTGCAGTCTACTGACAATAAGAAAAGGTAAACATAACAAACCAACATAACAACTAACCTTTCAGAATAAAAAGAGGAATCAACATAATGTAAATTTGTAACTGATGAGGTGAAGATGACAGGGGATGATACGATAGTGGTCGTGGTAGTGGTAAGTACGACAACAATGTACGCATTATTATGTACAATGTCCCTACGTAACGCAAACATAATCTAATAGACGCCTCTGACGCCTCATTGCACATTCTAGCTATTATGCTTATCTCTCTCTCTCTGTTGCAGGTTGCAATGCAATGTCGGACATGACTATAATATAAAAAATGAATGGGTTGGGGGGGATCTTGAATCTGAAAGTGATTTTATACAAATTTTACTCTCTTTTAATATTCCCTTATTTGCTCATGCGTATAAACCATTACATAGTTGATAAGTAAAGAGTATTTTGTTCATTAAATTGTAATTATAATTAGAAGTATGTATATTACCGCTGTGTTCTAGCCGCATTTAAAATTAATCTTATTAGAATAAGTAGAAGAAAAGTTGAGTCTAGAAACGCGTAGCTTTTTTCGCTTAATTTATTTTATTTTTATAGAGAAGATGGAAAGATAACATTTTTGCTCAATGAGTCGAAAAGGTAGAGAAAGGGTTAAAAAATAGGTAAGCAATTTATGTAAAGGTACTGATGATAGTTAGCTCCTGTCTATGCGGTAGGTAAGCACATCATCAATTTCAATTTTCAGTATATAGCACGTGTGAAGTGTGTTTTCAGATGTTTCGTTATAGGATGACAGGTTTGTTGTTAAAGTAAGATTTAAGGATGGTGTAAAAAGCGAGTAATTACATTTTACCAATAGCATAAAATATTATAGGCAATATAGAGAATAGTGTATAGACCAACTTGTGTTTCCCTTTCTTTTTTTCTTTAGGGCTTCTTCAAACTGGCAATATTTTTTTTGTAATTAAAAAGTCATAAAAAAGAAGAGTGGAAGGTTTGGGTCTTGTCTTGTCAATTGTTTAAGTGATTTATATCGAAATCCCATCCCTATTTTTTGTTGGATTGGTTGTTGGTTTAGCAGAAATTCTACAATTTAATTTACTGTTTGCTACTTGGCTATATGAGTAATGTGATGATATGACTGTTGTTTTTGTGGAAAGAGTTTAAAGGTAAAAAAAATATGTTGTGGTCGATGTGAAGCAGGTCTACCAAGGCTCCCAGTGAAACTAGTGCAAAAACTACAATTAAATGCGGATGGATAGTCAAGCGTGGACACTGCCACTGCTACTGAACATTCTTCAGTGACTAGACAAATGGCAATAATCCCAGCAAAATTGCTTTATTATTGCCATTCCTCTAGAAAAAAATATGCAAGAAATGTTAAACAAAATGTCTCACATTTACTTTATTGTTTCGAGTGTCATCTTCGCTCTGTAAACTTTACTTGCTTGTATCATCTCATCACTCACATTCTTTATGCTCTCATCATCATAAAAACAATGCATAAAATTTACAAACAATGTACACATAAAAAGTATTTATTAATATGTATGAAAACAGACTGCATTTAATAGGCTTGCGGGGGTGGTGTTGTGAGTATATTAAAAGATGATATCAGTATGATCTGATTCTCTTCTCTGTTGACTGAGAGAGTGGAGAAAAGTAGAGCAGATTCATATCTCACAAGACCAGTCACCAGCACGGTAGCTAGTTTGTTTCCTATCACCATACTAGTTTTTTTATGCAAAATTTATCTGTATTTTTTTCTAGTTTTCTAAAAGTTATGGATAACAGCAATGGCGACCTCATTTAAGGCCATCTCTTTCGAGACATGTGATGTTGATGACAGATTAAATGCGTTCCGAACCAATCCAACCCTTTTTTCTGTTGTCTAAGAAAATTTGTTTCCCAACATTTACCTCACAGAAATTTAATTGATTTATTACTGACATGTTAGTGATCTTTCTGGCGTCAAATTTCACTGAAAACGGAAATTCAATACCTAATTTCACACTAGAAATTTAGATACGAGATTGATGATAAACCATTTTAAAAACTTTAAAATGAAAGTGTTAAGTGATAACCTTATCTAGTCGGAAACAATGTCGACTTTTGTTTTTATGTTTGTCCCTGTTGGGATTTTAAGGACATGTTCAACAACCAAAGATGATGTTTTTAGAATGTCACTTGCTATTGTTGTGTCATCTATCTGTCAATTGACTGGGCCAAGCACTTACTTACACTTACTTACAGGTGTATTGTGTACGCGTACATATTAAATAGCTATTATTTTTTTTTTAAATGAGTTTTACATTGATGCAAGTGAGTGAACAATTAGGGCTAACAGTATATTGTTCACTGTATTGTATTATTACTTCATTCATCATAATCATTATAAACAATTCAAATGAGGTTCCTCCTAGAGAGGACTTCATAAATAAGGGACTCATTTACCAGAACCTGTATACACATTATGCATGTGCATATCTTATCAAAAGTGTGCCTATTTCTTAGATATGCCATTTGTCATGTCATCTCGTCACCATTACCACAGACACACAAGCAAATGACTGATATGATCATTTCATAAAGTTCAATTAAAAAAGTCCGTCACATATCAAAACAACAAGGATGATTATGAAAGAGAATCTATTAATCTACTTTATTTTTAGACAATGTTTTTTTGCATTGACAACGGCACCACCGAGGACAAAAGGGACAAAATGTCGGGGAGGACGTACCAAAACAAAAAAAACGAAAGGGAAAGGATATAATTTTTGTTTTGTTATTTTCATTGTATCAAATCAATACAGGTGTTATGTTACGGTTAGCATTACATACGTTATTACATGCATGGCAATATCTAGTTAATTTAAAAACTGTATCAAAATATATCATCATTGGCATGCGAACAAAAATATAATGAATGCATTGAATTGAGTCGGTGTTATTATATCAATCATCAAATCATATCAACACCAACACCACCACCATACATCATTCTTTTCTTCATCATATCAGTACATTGAGTAAATACCTGCCACCCAAGTAGGTGGACGATTATATTACATGGTGTGTGTGTAGGTACTTTTACAAATCGTCTGACTATGTCAGTCAAAGCCAGAAAATAAGTAGGTACATGTGACCACCGGTAACCTCTTAGCATGAAACTGATCATTAAAATCTTTCTCAACTGCGGCAAAACGTCATCATTCACAGCAATTGTAACGTAACACTCACATTTTTTTCTTTGCAAAACAACGGATATACCCATCAATCCATACTGCACCAAACGAAGCTATTATGTGCATACATGAACTATATCAAGCTACTGTGCAAATGTATCATACAAAAAATATTTACAATTTATGTAATATGTTCATTTATCAGCCTTGAAACAAAAATATGAGCAGTTAACAACTTTATCGCTGCATAAATATTTGAGTGTGATAATTACACAACATAATTTTTTTCATACAAAATAAAAAGGAAAGCAAAAATTAAACAATGAACAAAAAAATAAGTAGCCCAGAAGCAAGAAAAGTGGCAATGCAGAAAGGATTGTGCAATAGAAGGGATTAAAACTAGCCATTTAAAGGCTATTATTCAAAATAATTGAATTTAATTACAAGAAAACTGCGATTATATAATCATCATCATCGCATCACTTTTGCCTCATTTCTTGATTGTTTCTGTTTTTCTTGTTCGATTATGTCGATCTAATAAACAGGAAAACATGTACATACAACATACAGTTAAGTGATGACGTTGATGAAGATGTAGTTCAGCCACGTGAGCCCTTTCATTCACGAGTCGAGTCGGTAGGTTGACTTAGTTTTTACCTGACGTGATGACAGAGCGCAATATATAAACAAATTAAATTAAATGCTCAAAGTGTGTAATTTTTCAATCCTTTGAAAACAATATGTCATTCACGTACAGTCAGGATGCAAGCTAATTAATCAGTTGACTGTCCTTTTGTTTTTAATACCGAAGATTCTACAATTTACGACTTTAAGATGAGCTATTATGTTGGGTTCTCAGTGACTCTGCTTCCTTGTACGTTATGTGGCTTGCGGTTCTCCTAAGAACAGATATTATGTACATTTCAAATCTCAAACTCTTTAAAAGAAGCTTACGCACTTTGTCGTATGCATTATTAAATTGAAGACATGCGCCAAGCGCTAGTGCTGTTCTAGCCATAAACATTATTGCAAAACTATAATCATCATCATCATCTGCATCACATCAAAATAAACAATTTTAATGTTTACCAAAAAAAAATTAACAAAATTCGTAAATAAAATCGACACAGAAATAGCTTATCTTCTTGCCTTGTAATTTCGACGGATTGGCTGGCTGCGTTGCTTACAAAATATCTCCCAAGATTTTTTTTGCCAGTTTCGTAGGGTACGATTGTTCCCGGAAGCTGGGCGGAAATGCACTTTTTAAGTGCTACTTAACTAAGTATAGAGCGCAAAGTATACCTACGGCTATATAGCTGCATCAGTTTAGCTACATAGGCATACAAACATGTATAATGGGACATATTCATATTTTTTTTAAGCTTGAGTTATGAAATTACATAATAATTGGTTGCACAATACATTCATTATTAGTAACGCTGCTCTGCTATAATAGCAATACTTTTTTACGATGATGATCATCATCATTTGCGCCATAACAATACTTTTTGCAAAGAATTCCCAGTTTGTTGCTTGTGTTGCTCGACTCGACATTCAAAAAAAGGGAAGCAAATTAGGTAACACCTGACAAGAAAAAGAGGAAAGAAGGAACAACTATCTGCAACAAAATGTGTTAAGCAGATTATCCTCATACAAAATTATGATAATAAAGATATAAACTAGTTGAGTTGATAGAGACTTGGCTTGAGCTATAAAATAATGACTGCTGAGAAGTGCATTTTTCGTTATGCATTCTTGCACCATTAAATTACCCATTTTTGGGTATGGGCACAAATTCGCGAATAAAAAATGCATTGCATTTGCAAACTGCAGCTGGTCATTGGGCATTCACGGACTCAATACTGCAATCGACATTTTTTTGGGAGTGCACCAGCAACACCGTCTAATACGCACCCACACGAAAGTAATAAAATATTGTGCGTCAATAATGTAATCAAAGCATAATATTTTACTTAGATGTCTTTTTAGCCTCGTCAACTGCTTAACTTTTTATTCGCTTTTATTTACTTTCGAGGCACGCACGCAGTGCAGGTATAGTAAATGTACTATTTTTCCACCTGTCATTGTTGTGATTTAGATAATAAGTATCATTTATTGTCATCATCCATCTTGATCAAAATAAAAACACTTCGTATCGTGTAAAATGTATATGATGAGGTGATGTAAAACGATAAGTATTTTATAATAATTGAGATAACAATACGTTCATTTATTTTTGAATTGAGTAAAAATCATAAGCACAAGCACATAATATGTTCTGGTTCTTTAAGGGTGAGAATGCTTGCAAAAAACGAAATAAATGCTTTACTTTTTTTGTCACTTTCCTGCATTTGCTGCTGTCCCGTTTTTATGGGAAGTGATAAAAATATTTCATTCACACTTTGTTAAATGTCCTGCGCATTCAGGCCAGGTTTATGCCATGTCATCATGTGGTTTGCCCTCTGTCCTCTCAGGAGGACAGTACAAAAGTTGCGTTAGATTTACTGTATTTATGTATCTAGTTTAAATTGATGACGAAACCGAACTATAACTGCAGCTTTATAATATGTATCTCAAGAATGTTGAATGGTGAATGAATGAAATTTCGATATTAATCGTTGCGAGCTGATTATTATATTGCAAAGTGTAAAAAAACCGTGCGTGCGACCTAGCTTGACTTGTTTAAATTCAAACAAAGTATGTATGCAATGCGATCAGTTGCATTATACGTGTGTAATGTCATCATAGTTAAATAAAACTAATAGGAACTTGCACTGAAGAGACACTATTTTATACAAAATTCTTCTCTGAGAAAAAATGGGAGGATATAGGGTAGTGGGGGCATTACTACAACAGTATATATCATCATCATGTCCTTCCGGTGTTTGGTCTTTCACGTTTTAATACAATGGCTCATAAGCTTTGGTCTGGTGGCACGGATTCTTCTTGAATGTTTATATTCACATATTGTTTTTTATTTCTATTCTTATTATTGCGATATGATAAGGGTGACAATTGGTCACACATAAGTCATTCCTTAATTCTTGAACTCTTTTTATATTATTAGCAGCCGTGTATAGAGATAATCAGTCAAAAGATTTTGTGTACTTTTTTCAAAACATTAAATCCGGCTTCTCTTGAAACTAAATTTATACAGTTAGCACAGCAACAAGAATGTCAACTTCTCGTTTCTATGTATGCACATGCATGTTATTTTCAGCATATAAAAGTTTAAACAAAATGTGAGGAAAGTTTCATTAATTCTTCGAGAGAGAGATAATTGCTCTACTTGTTTATTATACTGTTGTATTTGTGATATGGTGATAATAATGAAATAGATAAAATAGGTTGTCCCCTTCTTCCCTTTTACGCTTTTTATAGCTAAACTTGGGCTATTACAGCCGTGTACTCACTCACCCAGAAGAAAGAAATCATTCATTTACTTACATATATAGGTATGTAGTTAATTTTACGATTAGTTTCCAACGGGCACTAATTACCCGTTTCTCATTCTATCCTGTCATTATCACCGCATTAGCAGTATAAAAGAAACCTTTTTTACAGTTTTAATACCAAATATGTACGTATACAAAAAAAACGATAAAAGGCATACAGGTTACATGGTCATATTTGCAGTGTAATAACATCTCGGTTTCCATTTAATTACACTGTTGAAGTACATAATACAAATCATTCAGTATATAATGATAGGTATGTTTAAGTATAAAATAAATTGTTGACAAGCCAGGATTTTTGTGGCTAGTGCTATTATTATAGCAGAGACAAGAGACTTGTTACAAGTTACAACTACACGTATTACGGAGACGGAAGAAGAAAGTACAAGTTAACAGTTGATACCACTACCCAATGACAAGATTACACAGAAATTGCATTGTTGCTGATGCGGTAGTTTTTGTCGGTATTACAGTTAGTGTTAAAAGGTATACAACGTTCAAGATGCCATTTTCTGTTTCACATTGCACTCCTGACTGACTGACTCAGAAAGACACACACACAGCAAACCTGGCTTATTTGTAAACTAAAGTCAAAGTTTATCGCTTATGGTAACGTACAGACGACGATGAGTAAGGTGATTGTAAAGAGACTAAGAGGAAGTTGCAAAAATGTGCCTACCTCTGAATACCTATGAATTGACCAATATTATTATTGTGAGTTTATACGTCGCCCTTTGTGTGAGAGCTGCCTGAGTGAACAGACTGAAATAATTTGCTTTTCTCAGAATTTCAATGCAAGCGTGCGCACAAGACGCACAAACAAGGTAGAAATAGTAACTTTAGGCAGAGCGCAGCGCTTCTTTGATTCTGGTCGGTCGACGACTTCCGACTTTGTTGACGTTAAGAGTATTATGACTTGATTTACTTGTACTTTCCTATTGCAAATTGTTGTACTCATGCCCATGCCCACCTCAAAGGTCTCATCATAAGTTTCAATATCGCACATGTTACCTTCTTACAACAATAAAGCTTAACTTAAATGTAATGTTGACTTATGACTTGCCAACTTAGATGGTGGTCGAAATAGTGAAGTGTGGTTTTTTGCTTGAGTTGTTCTCGTTTCTACAAACTAATTTAATTGCTTATTTTTTAAATTTCTGCAGCGAAAAGGTTTCTAGTTCACACGATCAGAAAAATGACAATAATAACATGTAAACTTATGAATTATGAATCAAACAAGTTGATCAAATGAAGACTACTCAATCGATGGAAGTATGCTTGATTTGATGTTCAATACCTTCATATTGTTTCAAGCTTGTTTTTTATCAAGTATTGTTTGGTGGAAAGGGGAAAAAATACAAATAAAACAGCGGAAGTGAAAAAAACAACGTCACGTATAACTTACGCCAGAGACCTCGCTAAATAAGTCAGTTTTAAAAATGTATTTTATTTTTTTATAGTTTTTTTACTAAAAAAAAGAGAATACTATGTTGAATGTTATAAATAATATCGCACTTGAATTCACCTGACAGCTTTTGTGGTTAGTTTGTCATTGAATCCGTTTAAAAAAGACATTTTTTATGCTGACAACTTTGTATAGTGAAATCCAAACATATAATCCTTCATCCTCTCTGCAGAAAAAAAAGATCATAAAAATGTAGTGAGAGATAGCATACTGTACATTGTACATAGAATATAGAAGCTTAACTTTTAAAGTAAAAGGAGTCTATAAATAAATATTCTATAGTCATTCTTTTTTTATGGGCACTCATGTAATGTTCAATGCCCGATCATATAGTCACTTCATCATTTGCTGGTTGGGTACTTGTTCTACAAAAACTATAAAAGTTCAATTGACAAAATGATTAATCAAAAGTTTAAAAAAATAGCAATAAAATGTAACGATTGCTATAAACAGTGTATTTAACAGGTCTACGTCTTCAATGTCCTTTTTCATCAAAACAAAACTTACAAACAACATAATCAACATCATCATCACAAATTGCTTGTCACTTCACGGGGCACCTTGTTGTTTTTCATAAAAAGCAAAATTGATCGTCGTCACATAAAAAGCTTAAAATTATTTTGCTAATTTTTAACATTCATGTTTCCAACTCGGCCAGCACAATTAACATTTGATCGCTCATCATAATCGTTATCATCATCTAATGCAACTGGCATTATGACATATATATATCATGTTTGGAGAAAAAAAAATTAAAAATCGAACCATGATTCATTTGACCACGTTTCAATTTTTATCACTTCAACTGCAGAGTCGTCAAAATGATGTAGATGATGACAAAGCATGTTAATAAAACTTCATATCTTCGTGTTAGCCATTTCCAAAAGATACCAAATTGCAAATAAGTCAACGCCGCATTTGGCACGCGATAAATGACTATCCATTTGCAATACGTGTTTGTCAGCCAATGTCTGATATTAAATAATGTTTGTATGCAAATAATAAAATAAAATCCGTCGTAAATTAAGCGATTCCTGAACATAATGCACAAAAAGGAGGCGAAGGTGCTGAGAATGAGCGTGTCGTCCTCTTCTTCTTCGTCGTCTGCAACAGCAACATCGTCATCCTCATTTTACTGTAACACGTTAGCAATAAACAAAAGCAGTGCTGATTGTGATTGTATGGTGACTATTGCATAAATACTCTCTGTAAACTGTGAACATAAATAATAAAATCAAATCATGACTTAAAAAAAGACTTGATAAGAACCACCACTCAGCTTACAAATCGCAAAAATATAATCAACTCAATCGAATCGGTTCGTCGTGTTCTCTAGTCTCATTTCCTATTTCGCTTTCTTGCCAAAGCTTGCATGGCGGCGTGTGCTAGTCCACCCACAACTACTCAATACGTACTCAATACTCTTTTAATCTATTTCGATCAATTAAATAGCACATCGGTCGGACATCATCATTGCATCGTAGTCAAACAAAAAAATATACTTTATAACTTTTTTACTGCACGTGCAGT